>BGNK01002797.1:1308-91270 GCA_003297005.1 Symbiodinium sp. clade A Y106
AGCTGCCAGACCTGCACCTTTTGAAAAAGTGTCGGTCAAGGCAGCTTGGGTGCATCAGGTCCAATGCCCTCAGATATCCTTGTGTGCTCAGCCTCTCACTTCACAAGTGCTAGTTTTTTTCTCACGTTCTGCGTGCAGTTCTGTCCGCATGCAAATGCCCATGGAAGCTCAGTTCAAAGTTTGCTTTACGATGCGTCGGGGTATCATGCAAAGTCCCAGCACTGCGCATGAGGCCTCAGTACCATACTGCAAAAGTGGTGTGTGATAGTTTGTTTCGGCATTTCACCGGTCGTCAATACCGGCAGGTTCTCAAGGAGGGCTATACAGTTGTACAGGAACCGGTTGCGGCACAGATCCCTTTCCGGTCCCCTCNCATAAGCGTGCCCACCGTCAGGCACAGTGAAGGCGCAGTGTTGTACGTAGTCAGTCCTCAAGTGGTTGCTTCGGGACAGTCCGCAATGGATGCATGCATAAACCCTAAACCCTAAACCCTAAACCCTAGCCCCAAACCCTCAACCGTAGGGTTTAGGGTTTAGGATTAGAGCTGAGCGGGTTGCAGTTAAGAATGTGTGTGGATTCCGGACCGTAGTCCCACTCCCTGCATGGGCACTGCACCAAACGCCCGCTCGAAAACAGGCAAGAAATGCTAATCATAAGTAGTCACGAACAAGCATTGCTAGTAAGAAGACAAATAAATAAAAACAATAAGAGTACTGTACAGCCATAACTTAACAACAATTCAGAAATAAGTTGATGATAAGTCAAGAATAGGTAAGACATAATTTAAGATCAGTTGGATGCTATATTATATAACTCGATAACTTAAATACTTGGTGAAAATCATCTAGTAAAACAAGATGAGGACATGAAGCCGACATGGCACGAACGGATCCCGGAGAGTAGGTGGCAATCGTGGACAATGCCACCTGAGATAGGCCCCGGGCGAAATGCATAAGGTAGAAGCATAAGTTTCTTACAGGGTCTAGGGCGGGCCTTCCCTTAAGGGCTTAGGGTTTTGGTAAGGGTGTTGTAACGGCTTTCCAAGTGCTGCGTACTGACTGGGCGTTTATCTTTTGGAATTCAGAAGGTTTATATTTATATATATATATATTGACGATGAATGCCTGAACAATCAGCCTACCTATACATACAGCGGGAAATGTACGGAACAAATATGACGAATTACTGACCCCCTCTATGTTACGACAGCCGGCGCTGCCTTCTGCGAAACCAAACCCGAAGCGATCGCCGAAGCCCCGAATCACAAGATCTTCAGAAAAAAGCAAGAGCCTGAAAAGCTAATCTCGCCAAAACGAACATTGAACTTGAAAAGGGGCCTATTATGGAGGCTCCCCGCCCGGGAAAGTAAGCAAAGTGTGTTTTTGGGAGATCCAAGCGGAATAACCCGCAACCTAAAACGGAGAAGAATAACTTGAGAAGGTGCCCAGGAGCTGTACAGAACGTGTCATATAGGGGCCTTAATAATTAGAATAAGGTTTTGGCGCCCATTATACTATAATTATAATAAGGGACCCTTAAAATGGTATTGGTAATTATTTAGGCCCTTATATTACTTCAGAGGCTGGGGCTTTGATAGGACTTCAGTTCAGGGTTTGGGGTTGGGTTTTGGTTTCGGTACACTTGTATACAACAAGTCTAGATAGCTAGTCCCTAGGAATAATGTTGATAAATATTCCGGCCCCTAACTGCGCTGTTTCGGTGGATGTCTTGCCTAAGAATCCAAACTTTGGGCTGCTAAACACAGGGAATCGGGAGGCGGTTGGAAAAATAATGCAGTGGCAGGGGCCTTAGTATCTAGACTAGGGTGTCGGGGTCATAGTCACCCTAAACCCTAAGCCCTCAACCCTAGCCCTAAACCCTGAACCCTAAACCCTACACCCTAAACCATAGTCTACTAAAAATTCGAAAAGGGAACTCTACGGAAGAGCATTACTAGGTTGCAGAGGAGGTCGGACATTTTGGGGCTTAGGGCTTAGAGGCTTTGAGAGTAGGGTTTAGGGCTTAGGGCTTTAAGGTTTAGGCTTTCGGGTTTCAGGTGTAGGGTATGTTTTGAGTCTAGGGTTTGGGGCTTGATTAGGGTTTAGGGTTTAGGGCTTATTCGGATTATTATGGGTTGGGGGACTTGCTTGCATCCAAAGCTGCCTTGATGATCCGACACAACAACTCCTTGCATGCACGCTGGTTTAGGGCTTTTGGTGGAATGTCAATATGTCTCGCAGGGCGGGCTTTATGGGCTCAATTACGGCGGTAAGGGTTTATATAGTTTAGGGTCCAAGGTGTTAGGATTCAGTGTCAGTGTTAAGTGGCAAGGATTGCATGGTACGGTTGAAGGATCTCCACGATGGTTCAAGCTTCGGATTCGGATCTCTTGGAGGGATTAGGGCTTGGGGGCTTAGGGTCTCCTATCCGAGGTTCATCAGATCGCTGCCTCCAAACAATGATTTGATGCTTGAGGGAAGTTAGGGCTCAGGCTATGGAGTTAAGAGGGCGTGGGGTAAGGCTTAATTTAGGGGCCTTAATATTTACCTACTAAATTACTGAGGCCGCTATACTACACCCACTATTGTTGTTATTATATACTAAACCCTTGTTGAAGCCCTCTAAAGGAGCCCTTGACATGACCCAGCTCTAATTCTCAAGGCCCGATACTACGAAAAACTCTGGCTTTCAACTTCAACACGACTCCACTCTCGAGATCCCTAAAGCACTCCGTATAGACATCTTAACTTGAAGGGACCCATTTTCGATGTTAAGGCCCCTATGCAGCAGAAGCCCGAAAGTTGGAAAATAATTACCATGATGCGCTTCTTCTATAGTCTAGATTATCCAGCAAGAATCATCCTCAACTCATGTTCCAACTTTCTCGGGTTCCCTAAATTTGATTGAACCTCAACCCTAAACCCCTAAACCCTCAACCCCAAACTCTAAACCTCAAACCCTAAACTCTCGAGGTTTGGCCTGCGGCACCAAGTGTAGGTGTTTGAGGCGCACCATCAGTGCCAAACAGTGACATCCTGGTCCATGGTTTCGGGTTCAAGGCTTGGGGTTTTCAGGATTTGGCGTTCTGGCTTTAGCTTGGGCTTTAGACTCTAGGGTGTAGGGGTTTTGGAGCTCATTCAGGAACAGGCAAGCGGTACAAGAGACGCTATGAACAGGAGAACCCGCAATATGTGTGCTCTGCAAGAAACCCCCAGCTTTACATTGCTTACTATGTCGCGAACCTTGCCCTTGATGAGCGATACTGGGTAAGGGATTATAGGTCGTAGGGGGCTCTGGGTCTTAGGTTTAGAGTTCTGGCGAAACGATCTGGACTGCGGGAGCAGGAGGCTTTGCGTCAGTGCACGAGCAGACCTAAACCTACAGTAGAAGCCCAAAAGTTGGAAACCCAATAGCCTCAATCCTTAAGACTAATGTATAGGGAATCCCAGCACTATTTGGCTTTAATCCGGTTTCCATCTTTATGGTCTACTATAAACCAACCCTGAACCGGAATAATGGCAAGACCCCACGGCCGCGGCCGGGAGCTCTTGGTTGAAAATGAGGGAACTGACATCGGTTTTGGGGTCTGAGGCTTATAGGGCTTAACGAATTTGCATATTCGGAGCTTGTATAGGGTCTCCTGTTCAAGCTTCCTTTGGGTTTGAGGGTTTAGGGTTTAGGTTTTAGGTTTTAGGGTTTAGGGTTTAGGGTTTAGGATGGTTTAGGGTTTCTTTAAGGGCTCAGGGCCTGGGATTTTCAGGGGCGGGTTTGTTTCAATGTGTAACACATTCGGGCTTGGGCGGAGGCTGTGCAAAGCCGTGTTTCGTTCTGGTGGGTTTTGGGGTTTTGGGTTTTGGGTTTAGGCTTAGGATTGGGTTTTGGGGTTTTACTTAGGATTCTGTAGCTTTACAACTTCGAGTGTAATGTCGTACGGCTTCGGGGTCTGGAGTTCTGGTCAAGCTGAAGGTTGACGGCCCATAGCATAGAACACCGCCAGATTTCCGGCCGACACATGGCATAATCAAGGCTAGAATCTACGGTTTAGGGTTTAGGGTTTACTTAGAATTTGCAATACCCTACGTCCATACCAAACCTACTGTTTAAGTTGTGTAAGTTCATAATGTGCCCTATGATTGATCAAACGCGCAAACGCTGCAGGAATTTCACACGTCTGTCCGTCCATTTCGTGTCGCTACAGCAGGAGATAGCACCCTCAGGAAGCCAGCATTGACCAGCACATAGCTTAGACCAAGGGAACTCAAGGTAGTAACAATGGCTTCGATGGTCCTTACCATACACCCAGAGACCATGAAGTCGTCGATTGAGTTCTGTCACAGTGCTGCTCTCCGGCAAGCCGAGGCGGGCGGCGTAGCGTTAAAATTAAGGAAGATTAGGGATCCTAATATAATTTAAAGTATATTCCTTAACTGAGGGGTTTTGGAGTCTCTGGACAGTGGCGGGCAAGGTCTGTGACTGCAGTGGCAGCTGCCAGCCTTGCTCGCATTTATGGCTTCGACACATCGGTAATCCTTTAATCCAGTTCCAAGTCAGTCCGCCTAAACCCTATATACGCCCCATGCCCCCAAACCGTACAAAAAGCCAGGTTTTGCCGGGGACAACCCTTTCACCAATGTAAAAACCCTAAAACCCTACCAACCCCTATACCAACCAGCTAAAACCCTCTAAAACAGTATAGGCTCCAAGACAAGCCTCTATTCAAGAAAGTCCAAAGCTGTGAACCCCCCCTGTTCTGCATCTGCCAGCCTCTTCTCTGTAGCATCGTCTCCTCCTTGCCCACCAAGGGGCCACGGTTTAGGGTTTAGGGTTTAGGGGTTTGGGGGTTTATTTGCTTGTCCAGTATCCTAGGGGAACTTACGGTTAACCTTTGGGATTACATCGAGTTTATAGTCCCACCAAGAAAGGCTGAAAGCTTGCCTACTCCACTGCTAAGTTTAAATTTCGGCTGAAGAGTGCGGTCTTGGGCTCAGGGCTGGAGGGCTTGCTGCAGGGTTGGTATAAGAGATATAGGGTTTAGGGTTTACTGGTTCCCTGTTGGGGCTATATTAAAAATGATCATGTTTAATCCTTCTTGGGTTTTCTTATAACAAATGTGTCCGACAAGGACCCAGTTTAGGGTTCTTGATTGCGGCTTTGTGTTTTATGCTTGGCGGTTGAAGGTTCGGGGCTCAGGGTTTCGGACTTCTGCAGATCTGGCAATGAGGCATCCCTTCTTTGGGATCCCATAAGGATCCTGATATATCCTACGTCCTACGACATTTAACTGAGCCGAGATTTCCATGCAGACTAATTGCGAATCGCGTGAATTCCATGCCACAAGGAATGCACGTCATTGTGTGCTATGGTCGCAGCAGTGAAAGGGCGAAGCAACAACCGAAACAGTGCTGGTACGTTGTGGTAATTACCAAGCACACCCCTGCCAGCGATAAGAGTAACACTGAATATACTGGCCATGACGGTTTCTACGAGAGTAGCAGAAGCAAAAACAAGCGAAAAAAACATAAATGCTGCAAAGCATTGGTCGACTGCTGAAGAACAGGATCTGGTAACCGTTGCACCTAAACCCTGAACCCTTCAATTTTAAGTAAACCCTACACCCGACCATCAACCATAAGCATAAGCCTGGCTTTTGGTTATCTCTCACTTGCTGTGCTAACGAGGCGGGCGACCTGACTGTACAAAGGTCGGCAGCCGTAATGTAGGGGCCTTAATAACTAGAATAGGGCTTTGGGGATAGCATACTAGATAATTATAGCAAGGAATCCGAACGAATAGAAATACTAACTATTAAGGCCCCAATCTTCGCGGAGGGCGCAGCTTGTGCCGCCTAGCTGCACATGGGCGCGCACAAAGCTGACCCAAACAAAACTTGAACGCAGCAATGGTTTAGGCTAGGGTTTAGGGTTTGGAGTTCGGTTTAGGACTTTAGGAAACGTAGGATATGGTAAACTGGGCCGACCACATATCCCTCGGAACAGCTCAGGCCGTCGGAAAGACGTCATGCTGGAGAACATCCACAGCTGGAGGCTGAAAATGCAACTTCGACTTAATGTCGATCATGTCGTCAACTGTTAGCTGCTCCTTCATGAAGTCGAACTTGCTATCGGCCAAGCGACCGCTGTCAGCACAAGCTCGGTAAAGGTTCTCGAGGTCATCGATAGCCGCCGCGACGTCCTGTGGTGTTGGCACACCCCCTTTGACGGCGTTGTATATGACAACCGTGACGGTCACATGCTCGGTAGCGTTTCGCTTGGGCGATTTGATGGACAAGCCTTTCCAGACGTCATGCTCTGTGCCACGCGAGACCCTCGCAGCGCTGCTGTGGCCTGTTGGCACAGCGCAGCGGGGCTCCGCTGAGCGTAGGCGCAGGCACAGCTGCGGGGCGCCATAATCCATGCAAGCTCCCGATGCACCGCCAAACGATGACATGGAGGTGCAAGCCACCACAGGAAAAGCTCCCCCTCCGCGCGTGGGCCGTGCCTGCTGCTGCAGTGGGACCTGAATGGTCATGAGCACGTTGAAGCGTTGGCCCATGGCACGGATGCCAATGACGCTCGAGGTCGCCTTACCGCGAGCCAAGGCTTCTACCCGCTCCTGGTCCGTCTCTCGCTGCTCGCCGCCCACTTGATGACGACTCTCCTCGGCTTCCAGCCAGTAGCGGTGGATCTTGCGATCGTCATCAACCGCATGGTGAAAGAGCTTCTTCGCGCCCTGCCCGTCCTGCTGGACGGCCATGCCCTGGCTAGTGCACAGCAACACGAGATTGCGCGGATCGGCATCACTCATGGTGTTGTAGTTGTAGGCCTCCGTCGCAAACTCGAGCTTCCCCCGGCCATCGGAAGAATTTTCCACCGGAATGAATGTGGTCTGAAAGCGGATGGAGCACTGTGCATCCAAGGTGGAATTCGAGACATCGGTCTGCCCTTCGAGGCCAGCATAACTGCCGTAAGCGCCCATCTGCTGCAACACCGTCCGAAGCGTTACTGGCTGCAGCGCTCCACCTGTGCGAGATGCCACGACTGCCACTTCGTCAGCAGATACGACCCCCAGCTTCTCATTCCAGTTGTCACCGCGCACCGTGAAGAGCTGCGTTCCACTCCTGCTCTTGAGGTATGTGTCCGTGATGTTTGCCCCCCAGCAAGATAATGAGCCACCAACTGTCCCACGACTCACATCATCCCAAGAGACCACCTTGCAACTGTAGGTTGCGTAATGGCCGCCTTTGGATCGGCAAGCATCGTTGATGGCCTTCATGGTTGCAGCCACGGAAGCCATGGTGAGAGGAGCAAAGCCGGAAGAGCGGATATTTTTCTGATAGCTTTAAATGACTTCAGAAATCCATCCCAGGGCTTCTCTGAGGTTTCGGATGGCTCGTTGCGCAGAGCAAGACTCCAACACCCAGAACGCCAAATCGCAGACCTAGGAATCCTAAACGACTGGCTCAGGAGTTGTGGCTTCTTTCGGCTTCACCCAACTCCGTCCCACGGAAGCCCAGCAAAGTCCATGCAGGGGTATTGATAAATATACATATATATATACATACACACATACAAACCAAGCTTATCGTATTGCCCCCCCCCCCCCTTCCCCATCCCCCGCCCAGGCCCGCGTCGAGCACGCCGGCTCTCAGCACCAAACCACACAGACGGGGGGCAGGGGGCTNCCACGAAACCCCAGCAAAGCCCATGCAGGGGTATTAAAAAAAATACATATATATATCCATACACCCATACAACCCAAGCTTTCCGTATTGCCCCCCCCCCCCTTCCCCGACCCCCCTGCGAAGCCCGATATCACCGCGTCCTTGTGCAGCAGCATCGACTGCAGAGGGGGCAAAGGGCTCAAAGAATCAATGCTTCCGCACTAGTTATAGGGTCTTCGCGTTTAGCGGACGTAAGAAGTCGAAACTGAACAGCCGAACCCTCAACTCCACAAAGACCATTGCACGAAATCTAAACCGCAAACTCCTTGAAAGCCTAACCCTATGCTTCCAAGGGTCTTAAAGTTAGCGCCCTAGACCTCTAAAGGACCCAACGAGAAGGTCCCTGGAAGCATAAGGTAAGCTCTTCCAGGGGTCTGACAGGCCCAGAGACTCCAAAACCCCGCAATTAAAGAATATGCCTTAAATCTTATGAGGGTCCGGTTACAACGTCAGGTAAGTTGCTTAATTGAAGAATAAGCCCTACATCATATTATTAGGGTTCTCCATTATACCCTCAGGTATATTCCTTAATTCAGAGGTTTTGGAGTTTCTGGGGGTTTTCCCCTCTGTTTCGTAGGCCTTTCAGGGCCAAGCTTCGGCTCTTCCATGTCCTGTGCCATACTGGGAAGCTCATATGGGTGGTTGTCAAAATTAGGGTCCCTTTTTGGGTCCTTATAATAAGGATCCTACTATTTGAGGTACTATATTAGGGTCCCCTATTTTCGGAAACTCCCATATGATGTAGGAAGTAAGATTAGGGTTTTAGGGTTTAGGGTTTGGGGTTTAGGGTATAAGTGCCTTCGGCCTACTATGAGTTAAGGTATCTTCACTAATTAAGGTTTATTGGAGTCTCCGGGTCCCTGATGCTGTAAGTAGGGGAGCCATACCTTCCGCCTCTGTGCGAGGGAATGCCCTGCCAGACTCGACCGTACGTGCGAACACAACACAATAGAAGCCGATGCCTACTTTAGGGCCTAGGCTCGACACTGCTTGAAGTGGAGTGTCTTCTAGTTGCTCCTCGCTTGGTATAGGGGCTGTCATAAGTAGGACAGGGTGTTCAGGTGGCACGTTATAGCAAAAATATAATCAGGAACCCTCGGGGATACGATGGATAATTAGTGATAACTCCAACCCTCATGTTAGAGGCTGCCCTCCGTTCTACACAAATTATCTTTCCCCACTTACTCTTGTGGGGTTTGAGTTTCACTGGGTTGGCTTCTTTTTGACCCTAAATTATGGATCCTAAGCCCTAGCCCCGAAACCCTGAACCCCGAAACCCTGAAACCCTAAACCAAAGGTCTCAATAGCCCGAAGGCCGGCCCAGTTTAGTCCGACACTTTCTAAGCCCAATAGGCCCTAGACCCGGAAACCCTAGACGGTTTCGGGTTTAGGGTTTAGGAAACCCTAAACCCCAACACCTGGACTATGTACCCTAAACCCTCAAATAAACCCTAAACTCGAGATAAGGCCTCAACCCTGAACCCTGAACTCAAAGCCCCGAAACTGTAAACCTTCAACGCTGAATCCTGAACCCCAAACCACCCCAACAGCAATAAACTAGGAGCCCTAAGAATAGGGAGTAGGTTTCAGTAGTTTAACTTTAAATTCTGTTCTGGTCCCTAAGCCCTGAGCCCTAACTCCCGAACCTTCAGATAATTGGGTGGTTGTCAAAATTAGGCTCCCTTTTTGGGTCCTTAATATAATACGGCACCTAATGTTTATGGTACTCAGAAAGGGACCATAATTTTGACAACCACCCAATTAAACCCCTAATCTTCAACCCAACAAACCCGAGCCGCCTGCACCACCATATCCATCAGCAACGAGACATCACTCGCATTGAGCACATCCGCCTCCAGCGTCCAAGGGGAGGGGAGAACAGAGGTGGTTTAGGGTCAAGGCATTTGTTACTATGATAAGTAAGGGTACAAGGTACTAGAAAGGTTCTGCAACAAAGGTACTTACTAGGCACTGCAAGGGTTACTGTTATTATACGAATGAGGGCATTAGAGGGTTTCAGGTTTACGGCGCGTGACGGCATCGAGTTTCTTTAGCGCCTTTACAGGGGTTGCATTAGGGCTTCGAAAAATTTCGACAACGTATTCGGCCAGTTGTAAGATTTGGGGACTGGGGCTTCGTTTAAACCCTAAAGTTCGAAAGCTCAGGGACTGAATGTGAGTGATGTGACAACATAGCGCACACAAAGGATCCTAGTCTACACCGTATCATGGTATAGTATATAGTATATACTAAGGTACAGTATAGAAAAGTATAGTATAGTAGAGTATAGCAACAGCAACCTTGGACCTTGGATCTGTTTTGTGCTTTCGAGGGGTTTTGCTGACTCCTAATTCTTTAAGAAAACCTGAACACCTAAACAGTAACCCCTAAACCTCTAAACCCTTAGAGCCTAACCGTGAAGCACAATCCATAAGAGTTCACAGCGGATGACATTGGGAATTGGACCATTTCAAAGTATCCCTTGGAGGCCCCATATAATGATACCAGAATGGACCGCAAAACCCCTTTGTAATCATTTACTAAGATCATCCCTGCACAAGATAGCCATGAAAGATCTGCAATGGTTTGGGGGGGGGGGGGGAAACAAGGGCCGGCCCCCTGGTGGGGAAACCGGGAAAACTTGGGGGGGGGGGAAACGGAGGGGCCTGGTGGTGGGAACCCTCCTATCACAGCCGCGCACTTGTCACTGTTCTTCNAACAAAGAATGCCAGAAGGACACCCAAAGACCCTTTTATAAACTTTAATAAACAACTCCCTGCACAAAAGAGACAAAAAAGATTTGGGAGGGGTTGGGGGGGGGGGGGGTACAGCACGGCCGCGCTCATGCTGGAGAACTCGAGAAACATGTGAGGCTGAGGAAATCGAGCTGCTTGTAGCTTGAACCCACTACTACCAGTGCTGCTACTGCTAACATTTCTATCACTAACACCACTGCTACAACTAGTATATTGTCATGTTACAAAAACGTGTTTCTGCTACCATCGTTCCTAAAGCTGTGGCATTATTCGATGCTGCTCTGCGCAGGCTTGCCATTACTACATATGTTGCGGCTTGCGCATGAAACTGTACTACTGCCGTCTTGTGGTCTTACTGCTGATACATGTAATGCAATGTCGCTCTTGATGGGAGCAGTAGTCAAGTATGAATGCGTTGTAGTAGCCGTCGTCGTCGTCGCAGCAGTATGGCAGCATATGAGACGGAGACGGGAAGCATGTCAGGATGGCTATGCGTCCTAACACTGTCACTGTGACCTCAGGACATTCGCCAAACCCTAAACCCTATAAATTCTAGTAGCTCTACGCACCCTATAAGCCCTGTAAGCCCGCGCCTCTAGGCGCTGATGTTGCAGAAGCCACTCACCTCGGTTTAGGGTTTAAGGTTTATACGGTTTAGGGATTGGGATGAAGAACATGTGCGAGATCCAGACAATAGAGCACATCAACGGGATCCCAAATAGCACATAGGATCTTTACTGCAAGGATCCTTGAGCTTCATTTCTGAAATTCCCATGACTGATGAAGTCCCGAAAACTTTCCTGCAAAGTAGAAGGAAACCCTAAACTTTGCCCTAAAGCCCAAGGTAGAGGTCGGAATAGTTAAGTACCAACAAAGTATTGGCAATACTATTCTTCAGTGTTCCTTAGTCCAACATACCCGACCCTAGAGCCCTATTCCAACCACTCAGGCCCCTATAGAAAACCCCTGAGGGAAGCAACCCTATCCTCACTATTAAGGCCCCTACAGAATAGGGGGGGGATGCCCTTTCTTGGGCAAGCTTCTCATTCTCGCACCCGCAAGCGCGGAGAGGCCCTATCACAGGCGGCACAGCATCACTGGGTTTCGGGTTGAGGTCTTAATATCGGGGCCTAAATAAGTATAGTATAATATATCCCCAAAACCCTATTCTAATTATTAAGGCCCCTATAGTAGGGCTTCTTCCCCTGAGCACGGCACCTGATACATCGTCGTCGAGAATATCGATGATAGTGCAGAAGCACGCATCGACGGCAATCTCACTTTGGGAGTGCGTGCGCAGCTCCTGACATATCCGGTTTGAGATGTGTCTGACTTAGGATCTCGCCTTCGGCATGGGTTTTCGGGTGTACCTTAAAGGCACAAGTAGACTTAGATGGAACCGGTCGTTGTCGAAACTTTGAAAGCATGAGCGAACCTCGCAATAGTCTTGGTCGTCACCGTCGTATCCAAGGCTTTCATGGTAGCAGTGCTACTTCTGGTACTAGCAGTTACTTTCGTACTATGCGTGCAAGAAAGAAAACAAGCACAAGCACCAAAAACTAGTACTGGACTGGTACGCAAACTGCTTTATACCACTCTGCACCGTTCGTCTCCTCTTAACCTTGCGAGCAGTAAGACTGCAACCGCAATAACAACACTCCGAAGGCACTGAAAATGCAAGCCGCAGAGGACAGCAGGTTGAAACTCAGAGAGGCGCGTGGCTAGCAGGTAGCTTTGGACATGTGGCTGAAAGGGTCGCAGAAAAGAAGGTGCAGTCGGAGCCAGATCAGGTACTGTGCAAATGTAAGTGCAGGGTGGTGACCAGAAACATGTGCTGTCAGGTGGTTACGGCGGTTTATGAGGGGCATAGGTTGGATTGAAGGTGTCGTTTATGAAGTGAAGGCTGCGGGTTTGGTGTTGAGGTTCGAATGTAGGCTTGTCGCCAAAGCGTTTCAGATACGGTTTAGGGTTTAGGGTTTAGGGTTTAGGGTTTCGGACAAGAATAATTATGTGTTCAAGGTTTTGGAGTTGAGGGGTTTGGCCTTTCGGCAACAGCTTCGGCGGATTCGGGTCTGGGAGCGCTTTCGGGTGTTGGGGCTTCTTTAGGGCTTTAGGCTTGTCGGGTGTGGGTTTAGGATTTCGATACATCAACTGCTTAATGCGTTTCATCTCTAGAAAGAGACTTTAACGCGGTCAACTCACTTCTGGCGATCACGGCAGTTCTGATAGTCCTACAAGAAACCCTAAACCCACGACCGTCACACGGCCGTGCCTGAACGACATAAGGAAGACCGACCATAGCGGCAGCACACCAGGTTGCATACCTGACTTTTACAGGGTGGCTACAAGGCTTTATCAAGGGTTCTGCTAGGGCCACTTCAGGGCGCTGAAAAGGTTTGTCTATACCATAATTCGTAGAAGAACGATAGCACTCATACAACAATTAAGGCATCTTGCTTTCTGAAGGAGTTTGGAGTGGGATACTTCAGATCCTCTTAAATCACCTACTTAGTAAGTCCACTCAGGCAAAGGACTTTCGGCGACCGTGCGTTGACTTGCCTCGAATCTCCAACACTGCGATTGTATAGTTTAAGGTCTTGCGGTACATACTGTACAGTAATAGGCTGATCGGTCGATGCAGAAACATAATTCAATAGCGATGACTCAGCCACACATCGGAGTACAGAAGCGCCCTTACAAGGACCTTACAGAACCCAAAGCGGTCCAGCTCTATATGGAAGTTGCTGCACAACCTAAATTCCTAAACCCTTCAGCCCCCGACCGTTACCTCAACACTACCTCCCCAGCTTTCCAGCCTTCACCGAAAAAACATGAAGCCTCCTGTCAAAACCTTTGCAGCCTGCTAAGGCCGATAATAATCCTAAGAAGGCCACCCCCAACTAACAAATTTTAAACAATCAGAATCACCCTTTTTCTCAAACAAACTCACAACGAAGAAACAAAGTTATGAAGTGACAAGAATGCCAACAAGCTCCTGAGCCCCCAACCCTAAACTCCAAAGCCCTAAACCCTCTCAACCTAAAACCGCAAACCCTAAGGCCCTGAACTCTAAAGCCCTAAACTCTAAACCCTGAACCCTAAACGCGTAAACCCTAAACCCGCAAAGAATGAGGGAGCACTTCATGGCCCTCCTGTTGTGCAAGAACTCCGGCATCCTGGATAGGGTTGAGCTCGATCTTCGATAACCCTCGTTTTTGGAAGCTGATGAATTAGGGTTTAGGGTGTGGGGATGTTTCGGGTGTAGGGATGTTTAGGGTTTAGGGTGTGGGGATGTTTAGGGTGTAGGGTTTAGGATTTAGGGTGGAGGGATGTTTAGGGTGTAAGCCTGTAGGGATGTTTAGGGTGTAGGGTTTAGGGTTTAGGGTTTACAGGGTTTAGGGATTCGGCTTTGGGGTTTAGGGATCAGGGCTTAGGCTTGGGGCTTCAGGTTAGGATCGGCTTGTTGCAGCCTGCCGCGGTTTTTTACTGATCGTGCGTTCTCTGTCAAATGGAACCGCTTGGTGAAATCCCATCGCGCAGCAGGAGAAGCTCACCGCAGGCTGTTCGAAACGAAAGCCCGAGTATGCAAGCAAAGTCGCAACTTGATTCTTCTAGACGTTCCGCAGTGAGGTCCATTACATCATCAAACTATCTGATACCTGGTATCCTCCTTCCTGCCCAAATATTCGTCTACATGCATTAATGGCTTGATCGTCAAACAAACATGTGTCATCATACATATATTCATATTCTATATGCACATATGTATATATATTTATATATATATACATATGTATGGCGATAGATACAAATACTAATGATATAGGTATAGATACAGATATAGTAAAGATAGAGACCTAGATCTTGATCTAGACATAGATAAAGATGTAGATGCAGGTATAGACATAGATGTAGATATAGATACAGATACAGATATAGCTATAGCTGAAGCTATAGCCATAGATATAGATGTAGATCTAGGTATAGAGATAGATACAGATATATAGCTACAGTTACAGGTATAGATAATTATAGAAATAGCTATAGATATAGATACAGAAATAGCTACAGACAAAGATACAGACACAGATATAGATATATTGATATGGGTGTGGATATGGATATAGATATATGGGTGTAGATATGAATGCAGGTATAGATATGGATATGGATACAGGTATAGGTACAGATATAAACAGAGATATCGACATAGATGTACGTTTGCGAATGCATACATACGTACATGCATACGTTGGCATACATACATGAATACAGATATACATACATGCATACCTACCAACCTACATACAGACATACACACACACACATACATACATACATACATACATACATACATACATACAAGTACACGTACACATACATATCCGTATATATATATACCTATAATGTATGCACAAATGTATATATATATATATGTAGGTTGGACCTCACCAAAGACAAACGGCCTGCACACCAGCCCGAAAAAAGCTGGGTTCCGCTGCCGCTTGTGAAACGCGTCCGGAAGAGCGGTGGCTGCCTGCCGTTCAATGGTGACGATGCGTCGCATTCACCAAGTCCTCAGCTCTTTTGGGGCTTGGGGGTTTAGGGTTCAGGGGTTTGATGTTGAGGGGCTTAGGGTTTAGGGGTTTTGGGTTTAGGGCTCACGGCTTACAGGGTTTAGAGTTGAGGGTTTACCGTAGGGCTTAGGGCTCAGCGCATTAAGTTCTTGCAGATTCGGCTTACGTAGAATAAACCCCCCCCCTCCGCCGCTTCCGACACACCACCGGTCATTGTAGATTAGAGCAAGAACAATTGAGAATAACAGTCCTACCTCACCGATTGAACCCCTTCAACGTCTAAGGAGCCTTACAACCGGCGATCTGTGATCTGAGCCGAACCTGTGTTATGCAACAGAGGGCCTTGAATGATTTTAACATTATGCCTGATGGCGATCCTTCTTTACGAGGTCTACGGTACGGGGTGAGGATGTTCCTACGAAACTTTGTTGGTGCATCCCCAAACCGAAAGCCCGAAGCCTTTAACCAAACCAGACCACTAAACCCTGAACCCTCAACCTCAAACCATCGACCCTTTCACTAATGTTAATGTTACTTGGTCCAATTGCATCCGAGCTGCCTTGTTGTCCCAGGTCCTTCGTCCATGTCGACACTATATGGGTGGTTGTCAAAATTATTGGGTACCCTAAATCTTAGGTGCCGTATTATAATAAGGACCCAAAAAGGGACCCTAATACTAACAACCACCCAGATGGCTTCGGACTTGCAGGGTTAAGAGCTTAGGGTGTTTATTTGTTGCGCTGTTTTTTGCATAGGATCCCGAGGGCAAAGGATTCAACTTCGAGGGTTTAGGCCGCAGGAGAGCATGTGATTGGAGTAGGGTTAGTATAGGAGCATCAAAATTAGAATAGGGTTTTTGGGAGATACATTCGTATAGGATAACTACAGTAGGAGTCCACAGGACAAGTATTGGGAAATATTCAGGCTTCTCATTCACCCTTTCCAACATGTGCCCTAGGGTCACTAAGCCCCAAATCCTAAACTCCGTCCCACATCCCTACACCCTGAGCCCTAAACCCATGTGCCCTAGACCCAAAGCCCTAAACCCTCTCCAAGATGTGCCCTAGACTCTAAACCTTTTGCGCTAAACCCAAAGCTCTAAGCTGTGCCCTAGAGTCAGAGTCTTGAGGTAGTGCACGATGTCCACGCGCGTCTGGAAGTCATCGATGCCGCGGAAGTTCATCTGTCGGGTGGCTTCTGCTGGGTTCTTTTAACCGGTTTAGGGCTTAGGGGCTCGGGAGCATGAAGTAGCATAAGAGCCAGCGATTTATAGGAAATAACATGACTTCCTGCTAAGCCAACTCAAATGTACATAAGCTCCTGAACATGAGCCCCGGCGAGTGTTCGCCACAAGTCGCTTTCACTTGTTCAGTAAACCCTTGCGTTTGTACTACAACCAAAACGAAAACTACTTCATCAGCAGGACACCAGCCGGATCTGTTCGAAACCTTTTGGGGTGTGGGTTTAAGATAAGTTTACAGTTCAGACTTTAGGGCACTAGTAGAGTTCGGGATTTCTCGTTCGTTTTCTCGGGTTGAAGCGGGGGGGTCAGGGCATAGGGCTTAGCGCAGGTGGAGGGTTCCGTAAGGTTTAGGGAGGTCCGTTGGGTGCAGGATGTCTGCGTAGGTCTTGCAAAACCGGTGCTGCGGCGTGCTTTAGAGTCTAAACCATACGTTTGTAAACTGTAAACCCTAAACCCCAAACCCCTAAAACCCCAAACCCTAGACCTAAAAATCCCAAACTGTAAACCAGCGCCCCGAAACCCTAAACCCTAAACTTCTCAAGGATCCCCTTAAACGGGATGCCTTAGAGGATCCCTTAGACGGGTGCCCTTCAACAACATGAGGAGGATCTGGCGACTTCCCATTTCGATATCCACAGCAGGAGACACCCTATCAAACGCCCTACACCCTAAAACCTACAAAGCCCTAAATCCCCGAGGCTTTGAGGGTTCAAGCTCAGAAAGCCGGCCTGAACATTCACCCCCGCGGTCTGGCGCGGGTTCCTCGTTTGAGGGCTTGGGGTTTCAGAGGCTCGGGGGTAGGGCCGAGCTAGCTTTTTGAGGGTTTAGGGTTTAGGGTTTAGGGTTTAGGGTTTAGGGTTTAAAGTTACTTGTTGAATCTGTTCGAATGTAAGGAGTGTGGGGGGTTCAGGGCTTACAGGCTTCGACTGTTTCCAAAGCTCTTTTTCCTCTGGCAGCCTGTTTGGCCCATCAGGAAACCGACTCGAGGCGAGCAAGTTCGGCCCCCTCGGGTTTGGGTTTAAAATCTGCGGGCTTGGAGCTTGAAGATTTGGGAACACCGTCCAACATGTGCTAACCGAATTAGAGACATTCTTAACGTTGTTGAACTGTTTCTTTTGGTCCATGATTCTGGAACACATCACCCTGAAACCCAAACCCTAAACCTTGAGAAAAAGTCCTGGCCGCCGTGTGCCCATGTTTTCCAAAACACCGAAAAGCTAAACACAATTCTCGGTACTTACAAAAGCAGGCAAAACTCGGAGGCCCGGGGACTTAGCAAGTCTGTTCTAATAGGGTTATAGTTGGGGTAAGGCCATTTAGGGTACTGAAAACTCTACTTATAACCAACTTACTAAGTCCCCCAGGCCTCTATGTAGGGATCGAGTCTGCATTTTGGCAAAAGACATAGAGACTCCCAAAGCCCCTTAATTAAGGAATGTAACTTAAGTCTTGTTAGGGTTCTATTCTACTTTACGGTGTGTTCCTTAGATTAAGGGGTTTTGAAGTCTCTGGGCATCTAAATGATTGAACACCGTTCGAAAACTTTGGAAAAGGTTCAACACCCCGAATACTATAACTACACATAGCTTGTCATCCCTGCGTTTTCCTTCCCCAAAAGCAAGACGTGTACATCATATAAAGGGGTCCAAAGTACCTCGAGGTGTAGGACTGAGGATTGTGGAGGTTAAGGCTTGAGACTTCACAGCTATAGGGCTTCAGGGCTCTAGGGTGTTGGGCTTCAGAGATTCAGGGCTTCAGGGCTTTAGGGCTGTGGGCGTTGAGGGTATACGGTTTTACGATCTCGCTGCTTTCGGCCTTTGGGCTGGCTTTCCGCCTCTCCCCGCACCCCACGGCTTGGCTCTTGCCAGTTGTAGAAGGAAGAAATCCCAGAGGGTCCCACATACACTACCATTATGGAATTAGGTCCCCAAAACCAAAATAGGGATGGTTTTTTTGGGGCCTAATTCCATAGGTAGTGTATGTGGACCCTCTGGGAATGTTAAGGGAAGCTTAGAGTTCAGGGCTTACGGCCAAGGTTTAGGGTCAAAACCCTGAACAGATCCGAAAAGAAGAAGCCTTCACGCCAAAATCCGAAGTTTCCACGCCGTCGCCGAAAGACAATACCACAATTAAGGCCCGCTTTGACCCATAAATCCTTGGACCTATATATCAAAAAGACAACGAAACATGATTCTGCATAGGCTGAGGGAAGGTGCCTCGATTCCTGTAACTCCCTAAACCCTAAACCCTAAAGGAAAGCTGCTTCATGTATCTCATGAGGTTCGCGTCATCCCAAATAAGGCCTCCAGGGCTGAGGCTGACCGCAAGAGCGAAGGCATCGACGTAGGGAGAAGGACTAGGAAGAAGAGTAGGAGTTGGAGTAGTGCCAGTGAAAGTAGTAGTAATAGTAGTAATAGTAGTCGTCGTCGTTGCTGTAGCAGTAACAGTAGCAAGAGGAGGAAGAAATCAAAGGAGGAGTAGGAATAGCGCTAGCAGTAGCAGAAGCGGGAGCAAAGAAAGATGATGAGGATGACGATGAGGATGCAAATACGGATGTGGATGCGGATGAGCGGGGATGAAGAGGATGAGATGTTGCTGATGATGACGATGATGATAATGATGACTGTGATTTCGATTGATTGGACTCCTAACTCCTCACCGGTAAGCACCATAACCATCACAAACACCAGCACCACTGCCACCACCACCGCCACCGCCACCACCGCCACGGCCAGGGCAGGAGCACCGTCATTGTCGTCAGCATCACCATTGCCTTGTTCTTATTAACACTAATCTTCTCTGTCTTGCTCTTCGTCATCAGAATCATCGTCTTCTCCTTCTTCGCCAGCTTCCGCCATGCTCATCATCATTGTCATCACCACCGTCCTCAACATCATTATGAGCGTCATCATCATCATCACACCATGCTCCTCTTCGTCACCAGCATCCCATGATACCCTTTAAAACGTGTAGCAATTGCGACAAACCTGCTGCAACAGTAGCTACAACAGCTACAAAGACCATAAACATCATCACAGTCAGAGACACATGTTAGTCTCAGTAAGTTCTCGTAGTCTCAACATCTGCAACCGACATACACTGATAATAGACTAGAGCAACTTAGAGGCTGAGTTTCCTAGCCCAAATGAGGTTAACCTTTTCATAATTATAGTAGGGTTATATATATATATATGTATACACCCCAAGAGGTTAAAGGTTACCTACTCAGCTACTAGAACCATGACTCCCGGAATCCCCAGGCTCCCCACCCCCCTTCCCCAACCCTAAACCTAAGACATCCCTAAACCCTAATGTAGGGGCCTTAAAAATTAGAACAGGGTTTTGGGGCCCATTATACTATACTTATAATAGGGAAGCCCCAAAATAGTATTGGTAATCATTTAAGCTTTTATACTGTACCCTTATAGGATCCCTTAACACCTTCAGCCCGAAGAGTCGAAGCCTCAAAGCCTCTGAACTAACACCTTTAGGGTTCTGGGGGTGAGGGGCTTTGGGTTTTAGGGCTTTAGGGATTTACGGATTTAGGGTCTAGGGATTTAGGGTTCAGGGTTTAGGGTTTTAGGGATTTAGGGTTTAGGGTTTAGGGTTTCTAGCCACCAAAGCCCCAAACAGAAACGCTCTGGTGCCTTTCGCTCTCGCTCCCATGATGTTCTTCTGTGCGATTTCAGCCTCGCCGCTAGCTCGGCCGTAGATGTTGAAGAGCGTTGGGCCGTAGACGGTGCCAGAGTCTGTTCGGTTGTCCTGGGGAATGAGGGATTTCGGGTTACAGGTTTAAGGAGGGAGCAGTGGTTAGCACTGGAGGAAAGGAGCCTTAACAGTGATGTTTTTGGGGATATACTACAAGAGAAGTGCAATAAGGATCCTACGGAATAGCAACACGAATTGTTCCGGCCTATGGCTTGCTGAATTTGCATGCTTGAGGCGTTGGGGTTTAGGGCTTCGCGGATTGGGATTGTAGGGCTCTGTGGTGCTAGGGTCAAAGGTAGGATGGCGCAGTTTAGGGCGATTGAGACTTCGGGTCGGAGTGAGACAGCCCAGATACTTCGAGATGGCAAGACAGCCACGTACTCAGGGCCTGCCTGTGAGAATGAAAATAGGGTTGGAGTGTATCATTTTCTAAGTATAATACCCAAAACAGCATTGGTATATTTTGGCCTCTAAATTATCGAGGCCACTACATCCAAACCAGAAATCCAGCTCAGATCGTAGAAGCAAAGACCCCAAACGAACCGACCTTCAAACTGTAGACCCTGAACCTAAACCCGAAGTTCTGAAGCGTCAAGCATCGGGGAAGACAGAGTGGCACTGTGCACAGTGCTTCTTGAAGAGCTTGTGGCCTTTCTGGACATCCCCGGAGGGGAGCACGAAGCCTTCTGGAACATCACTCATGTCGCTCCTCACCTTCGCGCGCGTCCGAGGCTCAAGGTTTCGGGTTGTTGGGTGGGTTTCCTTAAACCAGTGTGTCGAAACCCTAAACTCCAGACGCTGGAATCCCTGTGTACTGCTACTTACAACGGGGATCCCACTTCGTGTTCCTTTATGAGGGTCCGCTTCCTTCTGCAACTCCTCCTCGAAGTTGCGGATTTGGGTATCGGGTTAGTGTAAACCCCCACGCGGACTTCAAGTATTCACAGCCAACTCCTCTAAGGGCCTTAATACTCAGAATAAGGCTTGGGGTTTAGAAGTATACAATATACAACTGTGAAAGGGTTACAGGGGATTCATGTAAATACATATATATATATATATATATATATATATATGTGTATATATATACATGTGTATATATATATAAACATGTGTATATATATATATACATATATGTATATACATATCTGTACATACATATGTATATACATATACGTATACATATACATATACATATACATATACATACACATACACATACACATACACATATACATATACATATACATATACATATACATATACATATATAGATATATACATACATACATACATATGGATAAATGTGTGTATATATATATACATACATGACGAAGTCACCTTTCCCCCGCCGGCGTTGTTGCCCAACGATCCTTCCACAGATGTCATGGCGCCGAGGATATTGGGGAAAGCTGCTGGCACACTCTGAGACACAAAGGCTTCGGTGGGCCCCTTTGAGGGTTTAGGGATTGGGGTGTAGGGCTTTAGGGTTTTAGGGTTTGGGGTTTAGCAATTTAGGGATTTAGGGTTGAAGGGCTTTGGAGTTGCAGAGTGGGGTTCGGGATGTTCTTGATTAGAGCTTGCTGGCTTACCCCTTCGAGGAACCCTTAAAGGAACCCGTTCTAGGCGAACCCCTACAGGCCCTGGTACCCCTTTGTAAGAACCCGCAGTCCCCTGTTTAGCCCCTGTATGGGTTATCGGTAGTTCTCTGAATTACGGTCCTTTAAGGGTTTAGGGTTTAAGGATTAGGGTTGAGGTCCCTTTTCGGGTCCTTTTCTATAAGGGCGCCGTACTATATTGGGGACCTGAAGAGGGACCCTAGCTCATAGAAACCAAAACAATTTGTATAGTTATGTTGAAGTATAACCCAGACTTTCATTCCCAGCACCAAGGCACCCCTTGCACTATAACAAGCACTACAAAAGCCGACACCCGAATCCCTAAAGCTCTGCAAGGAACCTAGATAAAAACCATATCGAACAGGTAAAGGCCCCACAAAGCCTGAACCCTAAACCCTAAATCTAAAAGCCCTACACAAGATCCTAAAGCCTGAACCCTAAAGCCTCGCGGTGATAATCTGCTCCAGTCCAAGCTTTCGAAGCTCTCCTACCGGGCTGGAAGCTGCTTGCAGCTCCGTTCAGGAGTTTAGGGTATAGGGTTTAGGACAAGCCTGTCGCCTACTTAAGCTATTTATAAGGTTGTGTAAGTTGCCTCGGATTGTACAAATTCCTTCGGGTTTCTCAAAAGTCGTATAGGGTTCTAACGAATGTTATGGGGCTTTTCAAGGTTTTGCTGGGCTCAGGGGTTGGGGGGCCCACGGGCTTTAAGGTTTAAAGTTTAAGTAGGGCTTAAGGTTTAGGGTTCAGTGTATCGTGGCTTGGAGGTTTGGCTCCGGGGTTTTTGTGTAGCGGCGTCTGAGGGGAAGCTTAAATCAAGTCCTTCATGAAAGCCACCGCGCTGAACGGTTAAATTTAAATACAAAGCAGCACCCTACCAAAGCGGCTGGAACATCGAAAAACGATAAATTTTGAATGACAGCCCTATGAAAACGTCTACACTAGCCGCCAGCCCGCGAATCTTAATGTTCATGGATGTGAAACCACAAAAAGCCACAAAAGCTCTACGCTCCCCTCAAGACCCCTTTCTGGATTCTATAAACCCCGCAACCGTAAACCCCGCCCTTGTAGGAACCCTTATAGGAACCCTAAACCCTAAACCCTCAGCCCCTAAACCCTAAACCCCTATACCCTAAGCCCTACACCTTATATAGGAAAACCTTGAAGGAAACTGAAGCCGCTGCCTCGCCAAGCCTCGCAAGCGCTCGCCACCTAACAGTCTACGATCACTTGGAGAGATCTTTCTTGTAGAGTTTAGGGTTTAGGGTGTAGGGTTTAGGGTTTCGGGTTTAGGGTTTAGGGTTTGGAACTTAGGGTTTTGGGTTTGGGTTTCTGTGGGGTGTCGAGGGCGTGCCTTTACAAGCTAGTTTAAGGAATCCATAAGGGCTTTGGGAGCGTAGGGTTTTAGGACTTCCTATTTGGGGGCTTGGGATTATGGGGTTTTGGAGCTGAAGAGAGTTCAACAGTTTCAAATCTTAGGGATTAGGGACTTACGAATTGAAGAAACATCTTATCAGGATTTCGAAGGGCTTATCGGCTCTACGCTGGTTTGCGATTTCTTGTTAAGGTTCTGGAAGACTTTCTGGCATGGGTTTTGCTGTTTAATAGTTTCGGACGCAGTTTGCGTGTAGGATTTAGGGTTTGGGATTCGGAAGCTTTTTCAATGCACGGTTTATGTGCACCTTGTGTCGGAGCGGGACCTAGAGGGGCCTGCGCGCGAGTTTTAGAGTGGCTACGGCAGGGAAACCCTAAACCCTAAACCCGAAACCGTAAACCCTAAACCCTAAACCCGAAACCCTAAGCCCTACACCCTAAACCCGAAACCCTAAACCCGAAACCCCAAACCCGAAACCCGAAACCCTAAACCCGAAACCCTAATTGTGTGTGACAGCGACTGGGGGACCCCATAGCCCGTAGCTACAAGGCTCGAGTTGAGGCCTGAGCAACGAGTGTGTTGCGGAACTTCGGGCTTAATACAGAGCCTAAGTAATTAGCAATACTGCATGTTTTGTGGTTCCTGAACGTAAATATGCATACCCCGAAACCTCAGGCCCCCCTATATTATATAGCTTCTAGAGCCCCTCGCAATGCAGGACTTGTTGTAGGGGTCTTAACGGGATTTGTCCATGTGGCTCCGTTTCTGGATCACCTCCTCATGGCAATTGGATGCGCCAAGAGAGGTAGACCCTCAACCCTAAAACACGGAAACCCTGATACCAATGGGAGTTCCGAAAATAGGGGACCCTAATATAGTACCCTAAATAGTAGGATCCTTATTATAAGGACCCCAAAATAAGGTATCCCTAATTTTCGGAAACTCCCCAATCGGAACGCGGTAATTACATACGATCTACTGTGCTGATGACTGATGACTTGAAACCCTGAGCCCTTAAACCGTCCCTATACCCAAACCACTAGACCTCAATCCTTGTACTGCAAACACAAACACTGAACACCGCAAAGCCAAAAACATCCCAAAGCCATATTCATCAACAATATAGTAGAGCATGGACCATAACTGCCATGAACCCTGAACCCCAAAACCCCCAACCCGTTAATGCCGCACTAATGAGTCGACGCCTAACCCAGAGACTCCACAATCCCTCAATTAGGGCATATACCTTAAATTATAATTGGAGCCCCTAGTAAGATGTGAGGCATATTCCTTAATCAAGGGGCTTTGGAGTCTCTTAAGGTACTAAGAAATATTGAAGGATGCTGTATGCTACTACACGATACTATAACTCTATAAGATATTGAGACATCAAGCCCCTAAACCCTAAACCCTAAACTCTAAACTCCCTACACTCTATTAAGAAAGCAAGCCTTGCCCAGCTCGTCCACCAGGCTCTCGAAGCATTCGAGTTTGCCTGCCGCAAACTCCCGAGGACTCGGCGTCTTCGGGCTACTTTTAAAGGATCCTTTAGGGGGTCCCTTTAGGGGTCCTATAGGGTTCTATAAGGGATTCCTTTCAAGGAACCCATAAAGGATCCTTTTAAGGATCCTTCAAGGGATCTTTTTGCTGAGGGTCTTTAGAGCAGGGCTTCAGGGGTTTATGGTCTACGTGGGGGCTTAAAGGGTTTAGGGCTTCAGGCCACTACAAGATACTTTTAGGGCTACAAGATATCTTTTATAAGACAATGTAAGACCCTGTAAGGTACTATAAGATGCTAGAAGATACTAGAATATGATACTATAACATGTGATATATATATATATATAGGAGTTTCCGAAAATAGGGGTACCTTATTTGGGGGTCCTTATAGTAAGGATCCTACTATTTAGGGTACTATATTAGGGTCCCCTATTTTCGGAAACTCCCATATATGCACACCGGTATATGCAGACTGCTAGCACGGTGATTAGACAAGCAGAGGGACCGACATCTACCACCGAGAAGCTGAATTCCTTACTGCGAGAAACTGCGTTCAAGTATGGTAAACTCGAAAAAAAGGTCGGAGATAACTTCTTCAGCTGCAAGAAAAAAAGCACCAGACTTCCTCGAGGGCTTAATCTCCGGACTGGAGCTCCCTCAACATCCTAAAACCAAAGGAGGAGTGGTTGGCTGTCGGGGCTGGTGCTTCTGTATTGTCTGAAGCTGCCATGTAACAATGTAACAGCTTCTCCAGGAAGCTGCATGCAGCAACCACTTGAACGGTCTAAACTTAATCTCCCCAAGAACATCCCTCAACCCTGAACTTAAAACCCTTCAGCCTTACACCCCTTGACCCTCAACTTTAAACCATGGAACCCTGAACCACCCCGACTCTTGATTGCACTGGCTGGGAACCTTGCAAGCAAAAACAACGTAACAAACCCGTCCAACTCCTGCGACGCTAGACAGAAACGAAACAGCCCCCAATGACCCTGAAACACTAAGCCATGAATACCCCTGAAACCTGAGTTAAAGTTTGTACGTGGAGCTGCAGTGATAACCCACTCACACACTAAAACCCCAAACCCTAAAGCCTAAACTCCTACCTAGACCCTCTTTCTACCCTCTATTAAACCCTAAATACCCACTATTAGGGAGCATATACCCTTTATTTGAGGGTGTATTCTTCACACCGAAGCTACCGGGCTTCGAGGTTTCGCGCGAGCGCGCGCCTTTGAAGGCCTTGGGATCTGCGCCGGGGAGCTCCACCTGATGTGCTAAACCCCGCAGGGTTTAAGGTTTCTTCTGCGGGTAGGGTTTAGTTTTGGATTTAGTTTAGGGTTTGGGGGTTTTGGGTTAGGGCCGGTTTGGTGTTTTTGATTTTCTGAAGACTCTTCTTTTCCTTGAGGATTCATCTCACACATGATGAACCAGGGGTGTGCCCCGGCCGGTAGGAACACAAAGGGACCGTGCGGAGGCACGTTGGCAAAAATTTCGGCGCGCTCACCTAACCCCAAAACGAAAGCGTGAACCCTAGACTTTACTTTAAACCGCTAAGCTCAAATCCGACATCCTAAATCCCATGCCCCTCCCCCCGCGCCCTGCAGCCTGCTTCATCTGGTTCACGAAGATACCAACCGTCTTGTCCAAGACCTGCACACTGTCATGATTTGGGCGCTCTAACCTCAGATCTTTGAGCTGACACAAACCCTTCTACCGAAGCCCTTATGGCTCTAACGAACCCCCGAAACCTAGAAGACCGAGACCCCAAACTCAAAATGTAGGAATGCCGATGCTGATGCTGGTACTCAAACCAATACTAGCAGCTTAAACGCTTTAATCCTAAATGCATCTTGGTGGTTGACACTTCCAATCTCCCGACGCCAACAAGACAGCCCCTGATCTCCCAACAGTGCTACATATGGCGCCAATATGCGTCGGAGCTGAGTTCCCTGGTCCACGAACGGTTAACATGTATTTATGGTAAAACCGAAAAGACCTCATAAAAGCCTTATAATTATGAACCTGCCACGGAAACCAGTACGATGGAAGTTACATGTCGTGTCTGTACTGTAGCCCTCTCGAGAGGGTCAGGAGACTTCGTTCGCACGTCGGGTTTTAAGTTGCTTTGCCCACTAATTGACAAAAAGAATATGTTTCTCCCTGCAACCCCACGAAACAACCAGGCGCCCGTTTTCGGCCTCTGATTGGCCGGGTTGGAAATGCCTGAGGGCCAGCAGGCAGGTCAAAGGTTTTAAGTCGACGGTGAAGGGCTGAAGGCTTAAGGTTTAGGGCACCAGCACCAGCACCCACCAACACCAGCACCAGCACCGGCAGCGACAGCAACAGCAGCAGCAGCAGCAAAAACAAGCAGACAGCAAACAAACAAACAAAATAAGCAAATAAACACAAACACAAAGAAACAAATAAATAAACACAGAAACAAACAAACGACCTACCTACCTACCTACCGACTGAGTAACGATGAGCAGTCCCGTGCCATCAGCATTTGTTGAAACAGTGTTTGTCTAACGGACCCCCATTTGGTGCATGCTGGTTAACTAGGTCGTTAGGTTGTTAGTTTAGGTCCAGGTACGGGGTGAACACCATCTTAAGATTCCGCCTTCAGCGCTGATAAAGATTAGTAAAAGTTCTCCATCCACGGCATCCACGTCAACATCTACTGCCATTCGGATTCCTGATGGCACAACTCGGAAATGGCCATCTTTGACGGTCTCGCCGAACGCAAGCTGGGCTCTGTTCTGCATGTTGCCAATCTCGTTCATTGCTTCGTGCAATGCTGCGAACCTCGGCATGGCCTGACGACGATCCTGATCCTCCAACAACTACCTGCCGACGGTGAAGCCAGCTGGACCCCGCGGGTGCGGCTGACCCCACTGAGCACGACAACAGTAGGAACAGAAGTAAAAACAAATACCAAGGACAGCTACAACGCCTAAACCCTGAACGGTTTATGGTTTAGGGTTTCAAGGTTTAGGGTTTTATATGGGTTTTCGGGTTTAGGGTTCCTCCGCCAGCATCACTCACACTGCAGCGACAACCGAGACGACGATCATCGCTACCATTTCCAGGACGACGAACACGACCTCGACTTCTTCGACTGCCCCACCGCTGCTACACTGCTCTACGCTATTGCTATTATTACCGCTATTACCCTGCTTCAGAAGCAAGCGTCATGGTGATGTTTAAGAAGATGAGCACGACGGCGAATAGTATTCGTCATACGAATCCGAAACCAGAAGCGCTAATGAACGCAATTCAAATTACGAGGATAATCATGATGGTAGTGGCAATGTTCAGGATCATGATGGTGCTGATGGTGTGAATGAAGATGAGGATATGGGTGCTGATTCTGGATGTCTTTAGTGAATTGACAGAGCCATCCACCCTAAATGCCCTAAACCCTAAACCCACAACCTTAACCCTAGGTCCTAAACGCTCAACCCAAAATCTGCACCAGAGCTGCCAGATGATGCGCCGTGTGGCACTGCAAAGGGCGTCACCTCCAGATGTTGGCTCGCGCAACACAGGGGGCTAAACATTAGGGGGTTTAGGGTTTAGGGTTTATGGGGTTTAGGGTTTAGGGTTTATGGGGTTTAGGGTTTAGGGTTTATGGGGTTTAGGGTTTATGGGGTTTAGGGGGATAAACAATAAAACAGGTTACCTTCTCGGGTTCCTCCTAGGTGTCCTTTTAATGGTTTCTATACGGGTTTCTTTTTGGGTGCGATATGTGGGCCTTAACAATTATAATAGGATTCGGGATGCATTGAAGTATTCAGCTTAATCAAATTACTTCCGATAAGGGCTATAAAGCTATGCAGGATACATTACTGCTCAGTATGTCGACTCCCATAAAACCGTTCGAGTCAAATCCCAAAGTTTAGGAACTTCGGGTTTAATAGGGCTTAGGGATCGAGAGACCCTGGTCTTTGTCCCTGATCTCCAATGGGGCCTTAGGGGTATAGGGTTTAGGGTTTAGGGTGGTTAATCGGTCACGGTTGAGGTTTCGTGATGTAAGGTTTATTAGCTCTTCGGGCTTAGGCAACTTTAGGTCTAGGGCTTCGTGGTTAGGGCTTAAGTTTAACGGGCCTCCAAGGGATTTCGCAAATGCTGGAGGGTGCGGAAGCCCTCTGCTTCAGCGACGGGGGGAACGCTGACTAATTCCCCGAAGCCTTTCGCCACCTTTGCCGCTTCTTCGTGATGAAAAACGACATGAGTGCGATGCCAGCATACTGCAACGGACGGCCTCCTCGACGTGGTTGAAGTGATTTTGGGAGGTTGATCGGAATTGGAGTTGCTGATGATGGCAACGACAGGCCCTGGTCTGAGAGACAAGAGCAGCCCAACTGCTGCCTTGGCGTTCTTCGGTGGGTGTGCCTGCGTGTTCTTTGCTTTTTCTTCGCCTCCGCCTGTCAACAGCGTCGGCTCAATTCTTCGCGCCCCGGAGCAGGGTGCGCCGCGGACAACAGTTCCAGCATTCCAAACTGTCCTTGTCGTCGGCGCGCCTGAAGTTCACGCTTAGCAGCAGTTTCCTGGGCCCGGGCTTCTAACTTTATGCGATTAAGAGATTAGAGTTCGGATCTTGGGATTGCGAGTAAAATAGGGGAATTAATCATTAGAATAGGGTTCCTATCCCCAAAAAGGGTCCCTTAAAGGGTTCTATATGGTTTCTATAGGGTATATAGTATAGGGGCCTTAATAATTAGAATAGGGTTTTGGGGCCCATTATACTATAATTATTGTAAGGAACAGCAAAAAACCATATGGGTAATTACTTAGGCCCCCTATATTATAGCAATGGCCCTGAAATTTAAGAACGAAGGTTCAGGGCACGATGGTTGCTATCAAGAGGCACAGGATGGAGACTCTTTCCGGTTTAGGGCTTAGGGTTTAGGGGTTCAGGGTTTAGGGTTTTAGGGTTTGGGGGTTTAGGGGTTTAGGGTTCAGGGGTTTTGGGGTTTAGGGTTTAGGGGTTCAGGGTTTAGGGATTTTTTTTCAGAGTTTAGGGTTTAGGGTTAAGGGCACCCACATAACGGACCAACGCACACGAGTGGCGATCAACTTGATGGATGCCTGCTTCCCTAATCAGGCTTACACGGAACAGCAAATGTTCCAGCAAACGTTAAATCTCAGCCCCTGAACCCAAAACAAACTTGAGCCTAACGTCCCTAAAGCTTGAACTTCCAAACCGTGCCGGTTTCCATAAATAAACAGAACTGCCTTAAAACACACACAATAAAGGACTCTTCTCCCAGCCGAGCAGCAACACTTCTCCTGGCAACCACCGAACCGGGCAGCCTTCAGAACGCTTTGCTTAGAGTTTCGGATTACGGTTCAAAGGTCATAGGCTATTGTCTGGGGTTGGGGTCGTCGTGGCAGTCATCGAAGTCGTAGTGTCAGAGCAGGAGCAGGAGCAGCAGTAGGGGTGGGGGTGGGGGTGGGGGTGNGTGGGGGCAGGAGTAGGAGGAGGGTTGGAGTTGGAGTCAGAGTCGGAGCAGGAGCAGTAGTAGGGATAGCGGGATAGCCATAGGGGTAGGAGCAGGAGTAGGAATAGGAGTTGGAGTAGGAGCAGGAGCAGTAGGAATAGGAGTTGGAGTAAGACGAGGAGGAGTAGGAGGAGGGGTAGTGGGGGTTTCCGAAAATAGGGGACCCTAATATAGTACCCTAAATAGTAGGATCCTGATTACAAGGACCCCAAAATAAGGTACCCCTAATTCTCGGAAACTCCCATGTAGCAACAGTACCGGTACTCCAACCAAGCCTGCTCAAGGGTCATCTGAATCTCCAGGAGACGCCTTTGTCGCGGAGACAGGTAGGCACGGTAATCATTAGGGTAGGGCGGTTTAGGGTTTAGGGTTTAGGGTTCAGGGTTTGAGGTTTAGGGTGTAGGGTTTAGAGGCGGTTTAGGGTTGTGGGTTTAAAGTCAGCCACGACTTCTTGAAAGGAGATAGAAGCGAATTGGGGCCGGGGGTGGAGATTTGGGCATACGGGTTGTAAGGGATTTAGACTACTTCATACGTGTCTCCTGTCGATTCCTCGGGTCCCTCTGTTTCGTGCTGGTCTTGATCCTTCCTTCTCTGAGCCCTAACCTTGTTCCTTCCTGCTTCTGTCTTTCTTGCCGTTTGAAAGTATGAGCCAGGCTGGGCACCTCACAAGGAAACAAAAAATCCCTGGAGCTGCAGTTTGCCTTTTGGGGGGTTTAGGGTTCAGGGTTTAGGATTTTGGGCTTCTCTGTGGGGCTTTATGCTATACTGGTTCTAGAAGGGTGCTCTACGATGTTCTAGGGTTTGGCTCTAGGCCCCGGGATGCTGATCGCATCGACCGTCCCAGACCTGAAATCCCTCAGGGCTCCTTTATAAGAACCCTGGGCCTATAACCCCAAAATCGTAGGGTTCATATAGGGAACCCTAATAAAGGCCCAAGGTTTCTTAATCAAGTTCCTACATTAGCATGGCACACCCCGAAACCCTATTCCATCTAATATGGCCTCTCTACTAAATCCTTGTAGTATGCTTCATAGAAACCCTTGAAAGGGGAACCCTACAAGGAACCCTATGCTACTTGATATAGGGGCCTTCGTAATTGGAACAGGGTTTTGGGTTATATTATACTACATTAAAATAAGGAGCCCCCCAAATAGTACAGGTCTTTAATATTAATGATACCATTTCCTGATATTCTGTTTTAATAAGGAGACCCCAAAAAACTGGCAAAAGGGTACTACTCAGGAACCCAGTTACACATGCCCGAAGGAACCCAAAAGTATGTCCGGGGCACTCCATGATCGGCGGGATGTTCTCAACCTCTTGGCTTTGGCTTTAGGGCTTTAGGGTTTAGGGTTTGAGGTTTAGGGTTTTGGGGGGTACAGGGGTTTAGTGCTTCGGATCGTGGGTTGTGCATTTGCTCCTTCAAGAGCTCCTACGGTTGATGGACAAAATCCTGCATGACCCTAAGGACCCTAAACTATGGGAACTATGGTATATTCCTTTTAATGGGTAATGCAGGATTTTGTCCATCAACAGTATCAAGGTTCCATTGTAAAGGGAAAGCCGCTTGAAAACTCATATTTCCTGACCCATGAACCTGCAAAGCTTACAGCCAAACCCTACACACCCAGAAATCCGCAGACCCGCAACTCTCCCCACCAAAACAAAACCCAAAAGGCGCTGTAAAGCCCTGGAATTCCTAGAAAAGCCCATGCCATGAAACCCCATGGAACCCTTAAGCCCCGACTTAAGCCCGAAACCCTTGACCTAGACTTCAAAATGTTAAAAAGGATGTATGGAAACCGTACCAAAAACAAATGAAAAAGCCTTATAGTGCCTTAACCGAACCACTTTAGAACGCGGATAAAAACCAAAGCCTCGAACGTCTATGGAATTTTCATAGGATGGCAACCTTGTAGAACCCTGCCTCGCAAAGCCCTTACCCAGATGATCTTGAAAATAGATCCTTTTAACAACTTCCGGTTTAGATCCTCCCCAGGTCTGCGCCTAGAGCCCTCCTGAAACGTTGTAAAGCGCTGGAGCACCCTCAAGCAAGCCTCGTGACACAGAACCCGTCTAGAACCCCTTAAAGAATTTCATGAACACCCAGACCCTCTCAAAACTCTCATGAGCCCCTGCATGAAACCCTCATAGACTCAAAACCCCAAACCTTCATCCCTTAACCATAGACCCTCAGGCATAAACCTCAAAGCCTAAACCCTAAACCCTAAACCCTCAAACCCTAAACCCTAAACCCTCAACCCCAAACCCTAATTCCCTAGCCCTTTGCCTGGTCGTCTTCCGCCTCGTGGACGGCCCGCTCGGCGGCAGCCAGTGCTGAGCGCAGCCGCTTCGCAGCGGCTTGGGAGGCCTTTAAGGCAGCTCCAAAGGATGGTACCCTAAGGGTTTAGGGTTTAGGGGTTTAGGGTTTTAGGGTTTAGGGTGTTAGGGTTTTAGGGTTTAGGGTTTACGGTTTAGGGTTTAGGGTTTAGGGTTTTAGGGTTTAGGGTTTAGGGTTTAGGGTCCAAGTGCTCTCCATTGTTATTGGACTTTGGGTCCTTCGTGGGTACCAGAAACTACAAACCAGGAAAATTTCCCAAGAACTCCAGCACCCTGGATCAAAGTGTTCGATAGGGTTGCGCAGGGTTTCAGAAGAGCTTTGTAAGGCTTTATGAAGGCCTTTTTGGAGGTGTAAAGGTTTTGGTAAGGGCTTTTTGTTTACATGTTCTCCCTGAATTCAGGGTATCTCGTCGAGCCCTACAGAAGTTCAAAGGAATTTGGGGATGAGGCCTTTGACGACCTCCTGGCACTCCACGGATTTCGGGCTACGCTCTGAAGGGTGAGACTGTGGGTTGAGGATTTCAGGATTTGGGTCTAAGGGTTTGCCGTAGAATGGCGCATAAGCGAAAGTAACTTGCGACAGTGCATTTTCGAGTGCATCGCAGTATGACGATTAGCCACTGAAGCCCGATCATAGAGGGTTAGCTCCCTTCCCACCCCACGCCGTCTGAGGCGGCCAAACCACCGTTAAACATATTCCTTCTGGGGTTTAGCTCCAAACTCATTCCTTTCTCTTCTTTTCTTCAAGAAGCTTGTCTATGAGGGGCAAGAGGCGGGACAGGGCAGAAACAGTGTGTGGGGATCGTGGAAATAAGCAGAGCGAATGTAGGCTCACGTGTAGCTTCCAAAGTTGCCCCGAAAATTCGAAGTCACAACTGACCGCCCTCCGTCTACTGGAGCCCAATCCGAACAATGGCCATCATCAGTGTTATGGTGTTGTCAATATTATCCTAGGAGGGTCCCTCCTAAGGCGAAAGGCAGAACCACCATATGCTATACTTAGAACCCTTTATAGAATCCCTGCAGAAACCCTTAAAGGAACCCCTTAGAACCCTTATATAGAATCCGTACAGGAGCCTTGAAGGGACCTTATAAAGGAACCCTTTATAGGAATCCTTTAAAGGAACCCGTTAAAGGAACCCTTTAAAGGAAGCCTAGGTCTCTTGGACCTCTAAGCACCCCAAGCACATGGCGGACCTCCAGCTGCGTCAGCTGGCCCAGGAGGCCTGGCAGCTCCTCCACGCCACGGTTAGGGGTTTAAGGCTTAGGGTTTAAGGGATTAAGGCTTAGGGTTTAAGGGATTAAGGCTTAGGGTTTCAGGGATTAAGGCTTAGGGTTTAAGGGTTTAGGGCTTAGGGTTTAAGGGTTTAGGGCTTAGGGTTTAAGGGTTTAGGGCTTAGGGTTTAAGGGTTTAGCGCTTAGGGTTTAAGGGTTTAGGGCTTAGGGTTTAAGGGTTTAGGGCTTAGGGTTTAAGGGTTTAGGGCTTAGGGTTTAAGGGTTTAGGGCTTAGGGTTAGGGTTTAAGGGAGTAAGGCTTAGGGTTTAAGGGTTTAGGGCTTACGGGGTTTTGGGTTCAGGATGGTTTGGGGGATTACGGTTTAGGGTTTACCGGTTAAGGGTTTAAGGGCTTGGGTTTTAGGGTTTAGGCTATGTTAGGCAAAACCAACGAGAGTTAGAGGCATTCAGTATAAAAGCTCAGAAGCCTACCGCTTTCGGATTTTGATTTCCGCTTAACCTGCCGGTTTGGCGCCCTTGGATATGATTTCAGTATACCAGCTCAGAAACATACCTTTTTCGGATTCCTTACGATGATTTCCTTTCTGAAAGCTTAGAACCTTACTTGTTTAGGGTTCCTGAAAATGATTTACCATTAAAAAACCTTTGAAACTGGTAGGTTACTTGGGGCATGGGGCCACGGGCTCAAAAAGCTTCGGACGACCAGGCATTGTCTATTTCCTCCGTAGCTTTACATCCGCCGTAATAATCCACTAGGATCTCCCGTAACCTTGGAATAAGAGGTCCTCTTTTTGGTATAAGTTAGTTTTATAAAGACCAGAAGACCACAAAAAGTGAAAAATGCGCCCGACAGAGGCAGCTTCCCCGTCTTAGTGCCGGTTTGACGCTCAGGGCTAGGGTCTTTCTATTTACAAAAAAGTGTAGCGGCAACCTTTCTTGTAGGGTTTAGGGTTTAGGGTTTAGGGTGGCGCGGGTCCGGCAGCAGATGTTTCGGATGGGTTCCGGCACGGGGGTTCTGGTCTTGCTGGGGGGCCCCCCAAAACCCTAATATAGGGGCTTTAATAATTAGAATAGGGTTTTGGGGCCCATTATACTATGATTATTAAGGCCTCTATATTATGCAAACCCCCCGAGACCCTAAACCTTAAAGACTTTAGCTTGTGAAGTTGCGCACTATTCTCACATCTCAGGGCTAGGAGCATTTAAAAGCACTCTGCGAGGTATCAGCCGACCTCTTCCCAACCCAGAGCGATCTCAGGGTTTATATGATACGATTGCAGGGTTCATGGTCCTCGTTTTCAAGGTTAGGGTTTAGACTTTATGGGATTCGTTTTATGGTTTATGGTTCATTGGGTGTCGCTTTAGGGTTTCCGGCTTATGGGCTTCGCTTTAGCAGCCCCGCGGTGGACCAAGGCGAACTGGCTGGCCGACATGCCGGGCTGGCTGCCGGAGATGCAAAACGGATGTCCGAGATGCAAAAAATATCGTTGCTTGCATGCGTTCGGCCAACATGCCAAAAGGCAGGCCGAGATGCAGGGGTGGCAGCCCGAGATGCAAAAAAAAAGCTTACCACGAACTGGCACTGCCAAGCACGACCTCGTACTACCAGGTACTATCACGTACTACTACAACCGCCACCCTTGCATGTCGACCCTCTCGTCATTTCACTATTCTACTATTTTACAAATTTACTATTTTACTATTTCACTCCACATAGTACTGCCATAGCCGATGTTTTGGGGTTGGCAGCCCGCGATGCAAAAAGTTTACCACGTACTACCACGTACTGCCGCATACTACCACGTACTACCACGTACTAGCATGTACTATACCAGGTACTACCAAGTACTATCACGTACTACCACGTACTCTCACATACTACTACAACCATATAGTTTTTGCATCTCGGGCAGCCACCCTTGCATGTCGGTCCTCTCATGTCACTATTTTACTACTCTATATACTATTTTACTATTTTACTATTTTACTATTTTACTATTTCACTCCACATAGTGCTGCCGTGGCCGATGTTTGGGGTTGGCAGCCCGCGATGCAAAAAGTTTACCACGTACTACCACGTACTGCCACATACTACCACGTACTACCACGTACTACCACGTACTAGCATGTACTACCAGTTTTTTACCACGTACTATCACGTACTACCACGTACTCACATACTACTACAACCATATAGTTTTGCATCTCGGGCAGCCACCCTTGCATGTCGGTCCTCTCATGTCACTATTTTACTACTTTATATACTAATTTACTATTTTACTATTTCACTCCACATAGTGCTGCCGTGGCCGATGTTTGGGGTTGGCAGCCCGAGATGCAAATAGCTTACCACGTACTACTACCATGTACTACCACGTACTGCCAGATACTAGCAAGTACTACCACATACAACTACGTACTACCACATACTACCACGTACTACCACATACTACGACGTAATAACACGTACTGAAATGTAGAACCACATACTACTACCCACCACCACGTACTACCACGTACTCACGTACTACCGCGTACTACCACATACTGCCACGTACTACCACGTACTACCACGTACTACCACGTACTACCACGCACTACCACGTACTAACACGTACTACCGTACCACGTACTACCACATACTACCACATACTACTACACACGCCGAAGTTTTTGCATCTCCGGCAGCCACCCCTGCATGTCGGCCAGCCTTTTGGCATGTCGGCCGAACGCATCCCTCAAGAAGAATACGTGCATCCTTCAATGTTGATCCGACTTAGAGGCCCAAGGGACTTAGATCCTCTCGAAAACCAAGACTCGAAACCAAATCCCGGACCCGTAACCTTGGATCCCCAAAAGGGTTTAGGGTTCAGGGTTCAGGCTTTAGGGTTTAGGGTTCAGTACGGTGTAGGGTTCAGGGTTAAGGGTTTCAAACTTCTGAGAATCAGGGTTTAAAGCCCGAGAAGATAAAGAGCTCAGGATGGGGGAAGGGTTCGTGAAGGCTGCAATACTATTATATACTAAAGCTCTAGAAACGCAAAATTTCAGGGCTTGTGGCTAGAGGTTTAGGTTTCGTGTTCAGCTTCAAGGTAGGGGCGATTTCGGGTTTTAAGCTTAAGGCCCAGGGCGAGAAACAAGATCTTGATGTAGACGGTTTAGGGTTTAGAGGGTTTTGGGTTTAGGGGTTAGTGTTTAGGGTTTAGGGTTGAAATTTTAGGGTTGAGGGTTCAGGGTCTAGGGTAGAGCATCAGTTCTGGTCCCGCAGACTCAGCAGGGAAACCAGGGATGACGCCGATTGCTCCCCAGCGGCACCACCTGGCGACCCACACAACCCTGCAAGCCTTACCTGGGATGAGGGGTTGAGGAGTAATATATGGGGGCTCCTTATTGTAGTTATAGCATAAAGGAGCCCAAAACCCTCTTCTAATTATTAAGGCCCCTATAGTACTTGCTCTCTCTCATTGAGTTCAGAACTCCACCACTGCTTGGCAAGTGCGCTGAGCCTCAAAGCATTCCCCCCCCCCACCTGCAAACCACATAGAGCCCGATTTAAGGCGATGTTAGCACCTGAACGACGTCCCAAACCCCTGTCTGTACTGACTCAAAAACCCAACAGACCCCAAAAAGCCTTACATAAGCCCCAGCGTCGAGGAGCTCAAAGAAATTATCCCCACACACCAAAGAGCCCTCAGCTCGAAGCCCTAAAGTCCTGGAGCCACACGACTCTTCGCTGACAGTCCTCTGTGCGTACCACCACGACCGAGATCGCGGCGCCGTACGAGGCCATTTCAAGCTTTGTAACGAATCAACCATGCTTGGCAAATCTTGGCAACAGCTGACCGGCAGTAGCTAGCATTCTGGCTAGAAATGGCACATATGTGTGTTTCTGTAGGACATCTGGTTGTTTAAGTCTTGAAAAGCTAGGGAGTGGCGACACCGATGCCTGTAGTGGCCCCGATATAGCTCCCAAGTATGACCCAGCACATTCGACTCCCTCTCTTCAATCCCTACAAAACACGACGAAGATAAGGCGATGTAGCTCACGGCCTGGAAGATTTTCCAGACCAGGGAATAAAAGAACGGAAAAGAAAATCGAAGCTACTCTATTCTTGGGGATGATGTAGGGTTTAGGGTTTAAGGTTACTTTAAGGATCCATTCCTTGAGCCCCTGCTATCCAGAGCTAAGCTAAAACTCTTGGCTTCTGGCCCCAACCAGCAGTGATGCGTCCCAGCAGGGTTAGTGATTTTCGAAATCCTCAAGGAATCGTAATATTGTTCTGTTACAGTCCCCTTATAGGTATTGTATAAGATACCCCCTAAACCCATTCTTGTTCTTAAGGCCCCTATATCTTAGAGGAGCCTTCGTGACGCCTTCAAAAATTCTTAAGGCGGGTATGTATTTCCCTTGCCTGGACCCAGGAGAACCTCCTGATTTTAGGGTTCCTTACTAAGGGCCATAAGGGCTCTATGAAGGGGGACTTGTGGGATCCTGGTATCGATTTCCCTTAGAAGGAAAGCCCAAGAAAGCGGAGCCTGCCATGCAAGCAGCCTGTAGGGCTTCGGCGGCTCCTGTATGCAACGCTCGATCACTTTGAGGGTTTAGAGTTTAGGGTTTAGGGTATAGAGCTAGCTATAAGCACCATAACTCCAATTAGGGTCCCTATTTTAGGGTACTTATAACTCTACTTACTAAGTCCCCCGACCCTCCAAGTAAGGGCTACATCGTACGATGGGAAACTAGGGAACCCTGTAGAACAGGATAACGAATTATCCCCTAAACCCGATAAGCACTATTCACTCTAAACCCTGAGCCCTGAACTTGCAGCCCTAGACCCTAAACCCTTTGGTAGAGGGCCGGGCAGTCCTTGCGAAACCAGCAGCTCCTTGGCATTGGCCCTGGCGGTTTCAGGCGCAGGGGTTTATGCTGTTCAGGATTGTTGTTTTTGTCTAGGGTTCAAGGATTTGGGGAGGGTGGAGGGCGCCTAAACCCTAAACCCTAATCCCTAAACCCTCCCTAAACCCTAAACCCTAAACCCCAAACCCTAATCCCTAAACCCTAAAGGCCCTAAACCCCCAATCCCTACCTAAACCGTCCCATGCTGGCCTCCCCACCCGAGCCAGCGAGCCCAGGGCCCTAGCGCAGCGTTCGGCGGTGGCCTACACGGCCGCTGGGAGGATCAGAGGACTTAGATTCGGGATATGAAGTACCGCAGTTGGGTGTTGTTGGGGATATACAGTACCGTAGTTGGGGGGTTATAAGTACCTTAATTGGGGTTATAAGTACCTTCATTGCAGATATAAGTACCTCACTTGGGGGTTTTTAGCTGAATACCTTAACTGGGGTTATATGTACCTTTACTGCGGATATAAAGTACCTTGATTGGGGGTTATAAGTACCGTAATTGGGGCTATAAGTACCTGAATTGGGGGTATAAGTGCCTTAAGTGGGGAAATAAGAAAAATCAGTATAGTTAAGCCTTTACATAAGCGGGCTCTGGCTTGAGACGGGGCTCAAAGCTTTAGGATCGGGGGTTTAGGCTTCAGGTTTCCGGTTCAGGGCTCAGGTTTAAGGATCTGTAAGCTGGGTTTAGGAATGAACTAGGGTTTAGGATTCAGGCTGGGGGTTTTGCATCGGGGCTTTGGTTTCCTGACTTGTCAATAGCATGGCATGGCCCTGTCAATACTTGCCACAGGGCTTGACCGGAAATAGGGTGGCTCTCTTGTAGTGGTGCTACTAGCTCTTGGGGCTTCTTCGTCAAGGGGTAGATTACATGATAGTAGAGTGAAGCCTATAGTCTTGTATATAGTAAGGTATAGTATAGTGTCGTATAGTCTGGTCGAGTTCAGTATTGTATAGTATAGTACCTCGAATCATATTGCACGGGCCAAGGCGGGCAATCAATCGTAGCAGCAGCGCTGGCTGCAGAAGACCATGCAGCTGCAAGCAGCAACAATACTATTCGCAGCACACTCTCTTCTGTTCAACCGGCTGCCTTGAAATTACAGCACGTTCATACCATCGAAAAGAGCAGCGCAGCTACAGCAAATCTGAACCCTAAACCAAACATCCAAACCCCAAACCTTAGACCCCAGGCCCTACAGGCCCTAAGGAAAAGAACTCTATCATATTGCAGTATACTGCAGCATATTATAGTATATTATCATGCACTATAGTGTGTATTATAATGTATTATTTCCTAAACTTTAGGTTTCACACATCAATCCCTGGATCCTGATCGAGTTAAAGACCTGCAACAACCCTTACAAAAAACTCATCTCCTAACAACTTGACTTGACGTGTAAGCCCTAAACCCTAAAACCCTAAACCCTCAGCTTTGAAAGTGTAGGGCTCCGGCCCTGGCTTTCTCCGACCGCCCCCGGAGGAAGACCTGACAAAGAAGGGCACTTAGTAGGGTTTTGGGGTTTAGGGTTTTATTGAGGTGTTGGGGTTTTGGCTCCGTATTTAGGCTGTTTTTGTGTTTAGGGCTTAAGGCTTTGTGGTATTTTTAGGGTTTTGGGAGTTTGGGGTTTAGGGCTTACCACGGCAGGGCAGTGTTAGGGTTGTAGGGATTTGGAGTTCTGAGTCGTTGGGGGTCTTTGAAGTTTGAGGTTGCACAAAAGGCTGAGAGAGGGAACCTGCTGCTGATTCCATAATCCCGTAGTGAGCCTCGCTCTCTCGCTCTAGGGTTTAGGGTGTAGGGTGTAGGGCTGAGGGGTTTAGGGTGTAGGGTCTGACTCTCTCTCTCTCTCTATCTCTCCCTCTCTGAGGTTAGGGAAGATCACAGAATCCTGAAACCTACGATGTGAGGTGGGTTAGGGTTCTACAAGGTTGTGTAAGGGTGCAGGGGCTTTATCAAGTTCAAGCCCCCATACAGACCCAAATAGTGAGATCCTTATTCCAAGAAGGTGCCCTCAGAATGCACACGGGTAGTTCCCTAGAGTTTGGTCCCTTTTTTAGGTCCCCAAAATAGGACCTAAAGTGGACCCTCTGGCGTCTTTGTTTAAGGCTTCGGTGGACCACCGCCTGCCTGGAGAATTTGCGTGAAGATCTGACCGCCACCGTCTCCTGGGCACAGACTCTTGGGATCAAGGCCGTTCCCAACAAAGCTACTAGGGGGGTCGGGGGACTTAGTAAGTAGTGAATTTTATAGAGTCACAAGTAATTGCCATGGCCCCGATTTGGGTCCCTTTTAGGGTACTTACAACTCTATACAAAAACTACTTACAAAATCGCCCCCCGCCCTGCTAGTAGACCTTGAACCCTCAACCACCCTAGGCCCTGAACCCTAAGCCCTTGAACCCTAGAGCCTTAACCTGAACCCTAAACTCTGAACCTCAGACCTTAAGCCCACCAGCCTTTTTTTTTATATTCCCTGAACCCCCGAACCCGATCTCCGAAGTGCTGAAAGCGCTTGAAAGCGGAGGGCTTCAGGGCTGTAGGGTTCTGTGAGGACTGCTTCTTTGAGGGTACTAAACCCTAAACCCCTAAATCCCCAAACCCTAAACTCTAAGGGGGTACCATTGAGGTATTTGGGATGTAGCATCCCCAAACCCTGAACCCCTAAAGTCAGTGACGAGCGGCCTAACAGTCGGAAGGCGATGTTGTGCTGATGCGTGGTCATGTCTTCCAGCAGAGCCACTCCGGCGTGGATGACGTCCTTCAGGGCTTAGGGGTTTTGGGGTTTAGGGTTTAGGGGTTTGGGGTTTAGAGGTTAGGGGCTCAAGCTGCAATAATTCAGGAGTTCGGGGCTTGGGCTTATGAAAGCCCCTATATCATGTTAACATCTCTTTATCATAATATGAAATGTGTGTAAACTATGACATAACATGACACAATACGTTATGATATACTACAAAACAAAAACGTCTCCCTTGGCCTCGTCCCCCGCTTTGCAGGCAGCCAGCAGATGCCTCGCGGCGACTTTCAGAAGCTCGGGCGCCTTGCCGGCCGACGTCTGCTTCGGTTCTGCAGCTTAGGGCTTAGGGTTTAGGGATTTTGGGCTTAGGGATCTAATGTAGGAACCTGATTAAGAAACCTTGGGCCTTTATTAGGGTTCCTTATATGAATCCTACTATTTTGGGTGTTATACGGCCAGGGTTTCTCAATCAGGTTCCTACATTAGGGATTGTGTTTTGTTTCAAGTTCAAGGCCCCTTGTCTCGCAGAACGCTCGAAGGCCCGAAACTGTCGGGTTCAGGGCTTAGGCTAGGGTTTCGGGGGGTTTAGGGGTCTAGGCGTTCAGGGTTTAGGGGGTTGAGGGGTTTAGGGTTTAGGGGTTTTGGAGTTTAGGGGTTTTAATGTTCGGGGTTTGGCATAGAAAGCCATGCAGGACCCTCAGAGAAGCGAGTTGGACCGGTTTGGGGTTTAGGGGTTTAGGGGTTTAGGGTTTAGGGCTAACTCTAAACCCGGACCTCGCCCCGAAATCTGAATTGAGTGCTAGAACTTCAATATCAACCTTAAGCTCTCTTGCCGCTGTAACTCCTAGTCACGCCATGGTTTTTGAAGCCCCAAACCCGAAAGCCTCGACACCCTGAGCCCCGGCCTTGTTCCTACGGCTGATGGACAAAATCCTGCATTACCCATTATAAGGAATATACCATAATTCCCATAGTTTAGGGTCCTTAGGGTCATGCAGGATTTTGTCCATCAACCGTACTATTGCCCCAAAAAGGAAAACAGCGCTACGCAATGGAAACCTATGCCCCGAAGCCCTGAGGTCTACCCATAGGCCCCAAAGTAGTTCCTTTTTGGGGTTCATATTTAGAATTCTATAAGGGAATCCCAAAAAGGAACTACTTTGGGGCCTATGGGTAAACAGTTTCCATGATCTCCCACGGTCAGCGGTTTCTGCTTTTGAGGCATCGACTCCCAGAAAAAGGATCTCCCAATAAGACTCCAATACTTCCAGCCTCTGGCACTTCTTCACCATGCTGGTCTCGCCAACAGCGCTCGTCATGGAGCACCCAGATCTGGCGCGAGAACCATTCCAAACCCTAAAACCTGAAATGCCTTACACCTTAAATACCCTAAAAGGTCACACGTTCGTAAGTTACTGCAGGGGTTTTCGGAAGCCAGTTGTATGTGGAATGGGCTCTTAACCCACGCCTGCCAGCAAAAGTCAAGCCAGCACAGATATGCCTGTGGAAGTGACTTTCTGCAGCCATAATGTGGAGGCCTGAATAATTAGAACAGGGCTTCGGGGACCTTTATATTTTAATAATGATAACCCCCCCCAGAATAGTATTGGTAATTTTTTAGGCCCCTATCGCTTGGTACTTATAAGTCTGCAACCTACTTACGAAGTCGCCTGGGCTCTAAGTTAAGCCTAACTCCTCCATCCTGAATAGCGTGGCTTCGGGTTGAGGGCTTAACTTCGTGTATGTAGGGCCAAGTAATGTAGGAACCTGATTAAGAAACCTTGGGCCTTTATTGGGGTTCCTTATATGGGTGGTTGTCAAAATTAGTGTCCCTTTTTGGGTCCCTATTATAATACGGCACCTATTATTTAGAGTACCCAAAAAGGGACCTTAATTTTGACAACTACCCATATGAATCCTACTGTTTTGAGGTTATAGGCCCAGGGCTTCTTAATCAGGTTCCTACATTCACCGACCCTTAATCCCGCGCCTTATCGTCGTGAGCCGTGTCTTCATCAAGTGATGTGGTCAAGTACCCTACGATGAGAGGAGACAGGCCTTGGAGCTCATACCTTGGGTACTGACCCCATACAGTAACAGTCTATTATCAGGGTACCATCAAGGGCAGTATATACCCGCACTATGCGTCTGATGCAACTGTTGCCGAGTGGGGGGCAGTATTCAACTCATACCGATTTCGCTTCGGCTTTAAGCTCCGGTGTGCATCCTGACTGCGGAAACAAGGAGCCCCACCCAAGTCCCAAAAGGACTCCTCACAGATGCCCCCCACGGAGACCCAGATACTCTAATATCCCCTTATTATTCACTAGAAATTGACGCTGTCGAAGCAAGAACCGCCATCACATCTACCCTAAACTCTGAACCTGAACTCTTGCAGAACCCCTAAAGAACCCCTGTAGAATCTTTGAATACTTACAGAGCCAGGAATCCCAGAGATTCAAAAGCCAGGCGACAAGGCGTGCCACGAAAAACTTGGGCGCCTGTGAGCTACACAAACATGTCTACTCCAGTGGAGGGCTGAACTTCTTGTTTCTCGCTTTAAGGCTTACGGTTTAGGATGAATGCTGGGCTATGTCGGCGCAAAGGAATGAACAATTCGGCTCCCTTCTGGTTGATCCGACGTTGCACCTTAGCTGCTCCGCTGATATCACCGAACCGGAGCGATATCAGGCCCACAATAGATGACTCACCCATCGTATCGCCTCCTCTAGACAGGCTAGCAGTCTTGTTGCTGAACTACGCAGAAAGCCACCTGACAAGAACCCAAGTCAACATGGGGTTGCGGGGCTTAGGCTAAGACACCACCGCCACGTGTCTTGCATGTACTTCTACGCAACCTGCACGGCTTCTCGCGTGACCTTGCTAGGCTGTCAGGCATGTCTTGCTGGGAATCCCAAGCCCCTACGAGTGAAATCCCAGAACACCCAACCCGAGACAGCTTCAGCCGCTACAGTAAGTTCCCACAGCCCAGGTGCCACTATGGATGCCAAGGAGGAGTAACTAGCGCAACCATGACATCAACAACACTAAAAATCGGAAGCAACATGCTAGAGTCAGAAAACAGAAAGCTATAACGATGACAAGGACAGTAATGCCAGTAAAATTACTTGACCCTCAAATGTTAAGACTCATTAACAACATGGTAGTAGTGATACTTCTGACAGCAAAAACAAGAATAAGAACAATCATCATGGCAATAGAAAAAAGTGATAGTCAGGAAGCACTTGCTCAGTCGTCTGAAAAAACGCGCAAGCCGCTTGAGGAAATCGGAATATGCGTACTCCAACCTCCCTGACGGCCCTCGCAGCAATAACGAAACGTGCCCGAAGCTCGGGTCGACAGAGTTCCGACGCCTCTCTAACATCACGAATACACGATTTAGGGTATAGGGGTTCGGGGCTGTGGGTGCCTCACAACAGCAATGTCACCTTTGTCAAATCTACAGGTAAGACAGAACAAGACCCAAACCAGGCGGGAGACATATTGATTTCAAGCACCCGCACCTCCAGAAGCCCGATATGCAAATCAACATCAGCTATCAACATTTACGGAAACCATCAGGAATTAAAAAACGCAAGACTGCATGTCATTCTGCGCATGTATGCATGTATGTATTTACCTATGTATGTAAAGAATGTATGCATGTATGTATGCAGTGCGTACGTGTGTAAAAAACAGGTGTATATTTCAAACACAACCAGCAAAAGAATCCAGTCGACAATGACATTCTCTAAAGCTCTGGGTATAGGGTTCATACGTGCTACATTGCCCCATTTATACCCTAAACCCTAAACCCTAAACCCTAAGCCTAAATCGTAAGGCCTGCTCCAGAAATCCGAGGAGGCCCCTGCAGCCACCGATGGACCGGGCGAGCCAAGCGTAGCACTGCAGGTCCTGTCTATAAGGGTTCCTTTAAGGGTTCCGTTAAGGATCACTATAAGGGTTCCTTTAAGGGTTCCTTTAAGGATTACTATAAGGGTTCCTTTAAGGGTTCCTTTAAGGATTACTACAAGGGTTCTTTGAAGGGAATGGGGGAATGGGTTATGGGGATTACTATTGGGGATTATATATGGACTACTGTAGGGATCCATTCCCCCATTCCCTACTAAGCACCAGACAGTCTTTTGGGGGCCTTAATAAGTAGAAAAGGGTCCCTTTAGGGTTCCTGAAATCGGGCTTCTGTAAGGGACAGTATAAGTATTAATATAAGGGCTTGAGTGTAGGGGCTGCAATGGCTAGAATAGATTCTGGGGTATGTTGTATTACACGAGTCACAGGGAGCCCGAAGCAATAAACGTGAGTTTAATTAGTATCGCGACCCCTAGCTTAGTGGGACTTAGTAGGTTCGGGGTTTGGCTTTAGAGAAATTCGGGCTTAGAGAGCTAAGTAGGCTGAGATCCTAACTAAGTGGGGGTTTAAAGACTTTTGAGGGTTTAGGTGCAAACTGCCTCTGGGCGTTCGAACTTAAAGGGTCTTAAAGTCTTTGGGCTGATGGCTGTTTTGGTGGGGATTTGAGGTTCCTATGGCTGGTGGATCAGGGGGCTCTCAGCAGAAAGCTAAGAGATCAAGCATAGGATTCGGGGTTTCGGGCCTCGGGCGTCATTCTTAGGATTTGGGGTTTACGGCTTAGGGTTTAGGGTCTTGAGCTCGACACCCCCGTATGCTTCCGTCGCCCTGCACATCCAAGAGTCCTCGATGCTGTTCTGAAAGGTCAAACACCGCTGCACGGCCTGCCCGAACTCTTTTGCTCTCCGGTCTCCTAGAGAAGCTGGACTCAAAGACATAAAAATTCCGGAAACCTAGCAAGTAGTGTATAAAGGAGGTTTGAAGTGTCTCCCATTCTGGCAGTTGGATGCCAACTACAATCCTACTCATAACCCGACTAACTACGCCCCGCACGCCTCCGAACCGAGCCCTCACTCCACAGCCTGTATTCCTCAACTTTCAAACCCACCAAACCTAACAACAGCATCAGCTCAAGGCGACATTAACACAGATGCCAAAGTCCAAGCTTCAGGCATTGGGGTCCAAATGTTTGGACCTGCCATTTCATTATCTCCCACTATCTTTGTCTAGACCGAACGCTTCAGGGTAGGAGACTCCTCGTTACTTCTTTCTTGAACATCAAACCACCGAGCAAACAGAGCAGCTTGATCCCAACTTCCTTGGCAGCGCGTCAGAAATCCTGCAGGAAGTGAACAAGAATGGATGGTATTGAACGATTTAAACCTTGAACCTTTAACCCTAGAGACCTAGGCACTAAACCTTGATGGGCGGAGTACCCTACTTTACCCCGCAATAACTTACTGCTTTAAGGACGTGATTTGTGTACATCAGAAAAAGGAACTCTGACAAGGTCCGTTTTCAGAGGCTCAGGTAGGGCTTGGGATTTAGGGAACACTGGAAAAAGGTGTGCAAAGAGCCAGTTGCCTTAGCACTCAGAACCAGCTTCTGGGGCCCATAATACTGCAACTAGACAAGGGAACACTGAATACTAGTACGAATTATTCCGACGTCTACATGAAACCCTATTCCTTCTCGGAATCCTTAATGGAACCCTAAACCCTTAAAGAAACCCCTTAAAAGGACCCCGAAGCCCTTAAAGGAACCCTTAAAGAAAGCCTTAAAGAAACCCTATAGCCTATAGCCTATAACTTTTATAGACTCCTTACAGAAGCCTTCAAAAAGGACCTTCTAAGCCCCCTAAACTTCCAGGAACCTCCAAGCCGCCGGCTGCCAAAGCCCAGGCCGACGCAGAGTTGCAGCGGTGCAGAAGCCTAGGCTTTAAAGGGTTTTTAGGGTTCCAGCACGGGTTCCTTTCAGGGATTTCGAATCAAGGATTATAAGGGTTTAGGGCTTAGGGTTTGGAATTTGGAATTTGGGTTCGGGGTTTCAAGCTTTTCCAGAGTATGAAGAAACTTTTGCTTAGAACATAGGATAATTTTGTAAGGGCATTTAAAATCTGAGGATTTAGGGCTCTACTGTGCTGGTTCAGGGCGTCAAAGCTTACAAGGGCGATTGTAAATTCGTTGAGGTTGTTTAGGATTTTCGACTTGACGGCTTTAGAAGGCGTTTTGATACGTTCCGCAGGGTTGCATAAGGGTTCTACTAGGTGTTTTGGGGCGTTGAAGGGCTTTGGGGGTTCAGGGTATATCCGCTTCAACTTGCTTCGGCGTTGAAACGATTTGGGCTTCTGGTGCTTCAGGATCGGCTTGAACGTTGAAGGCTTATGGCTCTGAATGGCCGAAGGTCTGATTCAGGATATCTTTACGGCATTACACCGATCAATCGGGCTTCTCTGGTGTGTTGATTTAGATGAGGATGCAGAATTAGTTCGGGTATTTTTTGTTTTTTTCCGGTATTTTTTTGTTTTCCTTCTTTTCTAGCAGTTCACACGCAATTAGCAAGTTCCACGACGTCTCAAGTGGCGACTTTTGTCTGAATATACATCTGCAAGCGTTTCTGCTCATGCAAGCTCTTTGCCTGTTGCAATTTTGAACAAAAATTTGCTTGTGTTTTGCATCAAGCTATTGGGGAATTACCATTTCCAGGGTCTTGTTTTGCTTGTGTTTTGCATCAAGCTATNTGCATCAAGCTATTGGGGAATTACCATTTCCAGGGTCTTGTTTTGCTTGTGTTTTGCATCAAGCTATTGGGGAATTACCATTTGCAGGGTCTTGCTTTGCTTGTGTTTTGCATCAAGCTCTTGAGGAAATACCATTTGCAGGGTCTTGTTTTGCTTGTGTTTTGCGTCAAGCTACTGGGGAATTTCCATCAAAAAGCGTTTCGCACATTAGCAACAGCCGTACAAGGCACGAGGATTGTCTCCAAGCACCAAAGTATATCGAACGAACATACAAACGGTTACAATGTCCGGCTACGACCTTAGATACGGCTTTGGCTGCGATGTTTGAGAAATTTGGCAAAAATGTTTCGCACATTAGCAATGCCAGCCGCCGCACGAGGAGTGTGTTTTCAAGCACCCCCTAATATTAAAACCTCCCGACCCCGGAATTTTGCGGTTTCGGGCCCACAGTTGAAAGTTAATTAAAAACATTAGGGGGGGCCTAGGATTGTGCTAGTTTTAATACACCCAAAGACTAGAAGACACCAGAGCTTTAGGGTTTAGGGCTCAAGGCTACAGTTTTAGGGCTTAGGGCTTTACGGCTCAAAGTTTAGGGCTTAAGGCTTTAGGGCTTAGGGCTCCAGGTTTAGGGTTTCTGGTTTTAGGGTTTCGGGCTTTAGGTTTGAGGGCTTAATTAATGAAGGCTTAATTAGGGCTTAGGGTTTTAGTTTTTAAGGCTTGGAGTTTGATGGTTTAGGGAGGCAAGCTGACTGTCTGGTCTACAGCCGGAACGGCTGCGCAGGAATCGCTCGCTGTTGACTTGTCTGACTGTACTGACGAATTGCTGTCAATCCGACTCATACCCGAAAGCCCCCTGATATAAAAACCAAACCCCCGGAAATCAGTTCTTATATTAGGGGGGGCGCTTTAATATTAGGGGGAAGGGATTATATCGAACGAACATACGATCGGTCAAAGCGTCCGGCTACGACCTTAAATACGGCTTTTGGCTGCGACGTTTGAGAAATTTGGCAAAAAGTGTTTCGCGCTTTAGCAAATGCCAGATGCCGCACGAGGATTGTGTTTTCAAACACCAAAGTATATCGTACGAACATACAATCGGTCAAAGCGTCCGCCTACGCCCTTTTATATGGCTTTTGGCTGCGATGTTTGAGAACTTTTGCAAAAAGTGTTTCGCACATTAGCAAATGCCATACACGGCACGAGGAATGTCTGTCCAAGAGCCAAAATATGTCGAACGCACATTTACGCGGCTAAAACGTCCGGTTACGACCTTAGATACTGCTTTTGGCTGCGATGTTTGAGAAATTTGGCCAAAAGTGTTTCGCACGTTAGCAAATGCCATACACGGCACGAGGAATGTCTGTCCAAGCGCCAAAATATATCGATACAAGCGGTTGAGACGTCCGGCTACGACATTAGATACGGCTCTTGACTGCGAAGTTTGAGAAATTTGGCAAAAAGCATTTTGCACATTAGCAAAAGCCATACGCCTCACGAGCATTCTGCTTCCAAGCGTCAGCGCGAGAGGGAGATGCCCTGCCCTGCCCTGGCCCTGGCCCTGGCCCCCCTGCGACGCAAAATCGAAGCAAAACGCGAAGGAAGATGCAGGAAAATGCGCGAAGGCCTTAAGTCTAAAACATGACACTAGGCTAGGTACCGCTTCTTCCTGGCTCTCAGGAACTTCATGCAAGCATTATCGCGCATACAGTCGCTGGCACGACATGCTTTTGCCTGTGCAAACTCGAACGAAAACGCACAGTTAGAGCAGCACACTGACATGTTTATGCGCAAGGGGCGCAAAGCCCCAAAACTAGGAGACCAGATACGGTTTTCACCTGGCTCTGACGAACTTCATGCAAGCAGTATTGGGCATATTGCGACGCGCAAGTGCTTTGTCCTGTGCAGCCAACGAAAACGCACGGAAAGAGCAACAAACTTACAGGTTTATGCGCAAGGGTCTCCTGGCTCCCAGGAACTTCCTGCAAGCATTATCGCATATACCCTCGCTTGCAAGTGGTCTTTTCTGTACAAACTTCAACTAACATACAGGGGAAGAGTAAAACACAGCAGTTCTGATGCGAAAGGGCCTTCAACACGAAACTTGACAACAGGGCATGTGATCTACAAGCTTGGTTTCCAAAAACACAGCGTTGCTGTCCTTTCTATCAGAAATGCGTCGAGCAAGGAGAACTTGTGTCAGAGTCTGGTACAGCTTGTCGAACAGTCTACTTTACATGACCGTCTTGGCTCGCCTGCGCAGCTAAGAACACACACTCAAGAAGCTGGTGTTACGGTCGCGGGCGCTGCACGCTCCTGATGCTCACGGGCTCGCTCCAGAAGCCAGCGTAGCTCAGCCTCCCCGAGTTTCCCGGCTCTCTTCATGAGCCGGCCCCGGCACTTTGCCTTTCCAGGCAACAAGGTCCACGGCGACTACTACAACAACGTCAGTGCTAGCAATGCCTTGATTGCCCAGCCGCCAGCTTGAGCACTTTGCAAGTTTCGTTCGAGGTGCACTTGGGCTGGTCACGCTCGTCTTTCAGTCGCTGTAAGTTGCTCTCGTCCATGACGAGAGGAAGGGGCCAAGGTCTACAGTTTGCAGCTTCAGCTCGTGGCAAAAAACATTGCAACATGTGCGAGGAAGCTGACTCCATAAGCTGGCCCATAACACGGACCCACGCCGCAGGCATGTCACATGCACTCACAGTAACAGACAAGGGACGCCGCAGAGGACGCAGGCGTGGCCTGCACGGAGCCCTCATGGGTCCTTACATGACCCATAGCAACAACGACCTATGTTGGATGTCCTGCTGACGCCACCTCACCAAGGGATAAGTTTGCTCGTCGCTGTTCGGAATGGCTAAGCGCTCAGGCTGAGAAAAGCATTCTCGCAGCAGTTTCAGGCAAGCTGCTGTCGCTCATCGGCCTTTGCATGGACTTGTTGTCAACAGCACGGTGGAACGAGGCAAACTTCAACACAAAATGCGTCTCGCCGAGAAACGACTCCGTCCTTTCCTCTGTAAACCATTACCACCTCAACACAACACGAAGCCAGCAGGTTTCTCCGACTGTCATGCCACCAGTCCATCCGTGACGCGGGATTGTCTGGTGGCCCTAACTCAAACCTGTCCTCAGCACATCTGCGCGCCCAGCTGCGATTCTTGCCACCCCGTCCAGTCACTGTCCTGCCATGGCCACCTGAGCACGGCTAATCCCTTCCATCTTTTACTAAACCCCCCCCCTAATATTTAAAAACGCATTGACCCAAATCCACCCGGAATTAGCCCCACCCCTTAAACCCCAGGGGGGGTCGGCAAAAGGGATTTTGATCAGGATCTGGGGGGTCGGAAAGGGGGGTTGCGGGGTCAAAAAAAAGTGCAGCGGTCAGGAAAACGGGCCCGGGCAGGAGGCTAGGGGGTCAAGAAAGTAAGGTTCTGAAGCTGACGCGTCAAGAACATGTGTTAAGAAAAACGGTGGTTCTCGTGGGTGGGGGGGTGGGGGGCATGGGGGGTTGGGGTCAATACACCAGGCGCAGGCGGGGCCAAAAAAAGGAGGGGGTCCGAAAGACAAGATGAGGGGTCAAAAACATGAGGAGCCCAATTAAAACAGGGTTTCGGGGGGGTTTCTTACTTTAATTACGGTACAGTATACAACCCAAACCTTCTTCCTATAGTAGCAGCCAAGACGCTTGTTCAAAGCCCAGGCCTGAGTCTAGGCCGCAGTGAACCCAGTTCAGGCATTATTATAGGGTTTAGGGTTTAGGGTTTAAGGGTTTAGGGTTTAGGCTTTTAGGGTTTAGGGTTTAATGGCTTGGGCCTTCACGTCTTGGGGCTCAGAGTTGAGGGTCTAAAATGTAGGTTTCAGGGTTTGGGGTTCTTGAATTTAGGGCTTATAAGGGTTTAGGGTTTTAGGGTTTAGGGTTAATGAGGAAAGGTTCAATTCGGATCAAACAACCCTGGCCGAGAACCCTACACACAGTGCTTCAGGGGCGACGCAGGGCAGCCTAGTAGGGATTAGGGTTCTAAGGGCTTCGGGCGCAGGTTCGGGATCTAGGGTAACCGGGGTTCACAAGACACACAGGGCACTCGCAGAGCAGCCGAGTCCATTTTTATGTCTTTCTTGTCATTCCTGTCATTTGCTCTCTCGGGGCCACGCAGGCGGGCAGATGACGAGGATGACAAGAATGACAAGCGTGACGGACCGGGAAAAGAAACGCAGGCACGCGAGGCATCCGCTGTCATTCACCCTCTCTGGGCCGCGCGGGCGGGCAGATGACTACCCCAGGGCTCTGGATGCAGGCTTCATGGATCTAATGTTTGGGGGGCGGCTTAGGGCTTAGAGCTTGTGGATCGAAAGTTTCGGGTACAGTGTGGCTTTAAAGTGTGCTCTTTTTAAGGCCTATCATTCAATGCAACTGCACTCGCTTTATTGAGACTATCAGTCAGTCATTCCGTGCTACTTACGATTATGAGGACCGCCTGCCAGTTGGGCTTAGTATAGCTGCTTCTTTGCTAGAATAGGGTTTCAAAGAGTATAACTTGCTTGTCCAGTATCTTAGGGGAACTAAAGGTTAACCTTTTGGGATCATACAAGGATTATAGTACCCCAAAAAGGTTAAAGGTTACCTACTCTAATACGAAGATAATCATATAATAAAATAAGAGGATGCTATAAGGGCACACCTTAACCTAGAAATCCTAAGACCGACGCTCCCCTCAAGACCGTCGCGATCCCCTTTAAGGACACCTTAAAGGGTTTAGGGTTTAGGGTTTAGGGTTCTATAATCGGGTCCCCTTAGAAGGAACCCTTGAAGGAGTCCTGTAGATCCCTTAAACGAACCCTATAGATCCCTTGAAGGAACCCTTGCAGAAGCCTGTAGATCCCTGTAAAGGAACCCTATATATAGATCCCTTTGTAGCCCCATAGATCTCTTTAAAGGCACCCTTCATAAAAGCCCGTACGAAGATAACGGGCGAGGGGCGGCTTCAGATGCTAAGTCCTCGTTCGACGCCTTCAGCATGGCGTCCACCAGTAGCTTCACACACTCTTTGGCGTGCCTTTTCGGGGGCCGAGTTTTGGGCTTAGGGTCTAAGGGATCCTTGGGGTTGCACTTCAAGGGCTCCCGAAAGTTGTTATGAAAAGATACCTCTAGAGGCCTATAAGGCCTAATTGAAAGAAAAGCCCAAAGCTCCACCGAATCTTTATAGGACTTGGGTTTTAGGGCTTCAGGGTTTTAGGATTTGGAGTTTTAGGATGTTGGGTTTAGCTTCCAAGATTTGGCCGGTTTTAGGATTTTGATGTTTTGCGATTTTGGGGTTTTAGGGCGGGATGTGGGATGTAGGATTCAGGCTTTGGGGTCCGGGTGCAGGCTTTTTGGTTCAGGGTGTAGGGTTCAGGTTTCAGGGTTTGGGACGGTAGAAACACTTGCAACCTCACTTCTCACCTCACAAAATTTCTGGGGCCGTTACCGTTAGCAGGACTTGGGGTTAGCTTAAGGCTCGGGGCATGCGGTTAAGGGTTCAGGGCCACGGCTTCCCAGAAAGCCAACTGCCCCTTCATTAAGGAATATAGCCTAAATCATTATATGAAGCCTCTTGTAATTTAAGGTACATTTTTGAATTTAGCCCTCTGGGTTCAGGTTTAGGGTGGGAGGTTTGCCTCACGGTTCAGGGCTTCGGGACAGGGGCCTAGGGCTGTTTCAGCTCAGGTGCTCCTCGCAGATGCGAAGGCCCTCAAGGGTCATCTTCGCCACCTGTTCCTGCCAACGGGGACAAACATACGGGTTTCCGAAAATAGGGGACCCTAATGTAGTACCCTAAATAGTAGGATCCGTATTTTCAGGACCCCAAAGTAAGGTGCCCCCTATTTTCGGAAACTCCCATACTTACTTTCAAAGACCCTAAACCCGAAGCTCTAAGCCGTTTACGGCTTGGGGTTTAGGGTTTTGGGTACTGCCAATTGTTCATGCCTCATTTTCGTTCCCCGGGATCCTGGCTCCTGCGCGGTTAGGCCTTCCCACAGGGCCCATGCACATACCCTTTCACAGGATGTAGGGCTTAGGGCTGAAATGTGTGAAGGGCTCCTTTAGAGTGCATTTTGTCTCAGTGGGACCTGCAATGGATATACCTGGGCTCAAGCGCTTAGCCTTTGTTGGGTCTTAGGTCGTCAGCTTGCGGCCCCTGTAAGCCTTCTGGTTCTCTCTGTGGTCAACACAAGGGACTCACCAATGGCCACGCTGTTGGACTTTTCAGGTTACGGTTCAAGGCTGAAACCGCTCCACTGCGCTCATGAACTAACCTGAAACCTGCAAAAGGCCAAGTGCCTCTTATAGACCTCAACTACTTTCAACAAAGAGGTCTGCTTGGTGCTTTTATGGAGCTGCTGGCGTCTTCACACACCCTCGGTCAAGAGTCGAGGATTTCCGGGTTGCAGGCCTCTTGAAACACTTGTATAAGGACATGTCAAGCTCAACGAGGACCTCTTGACCCAGCTACTGGCCGACACCAGTCTTGCTATGTGGGCCATGCTATGTGGGTCTTTCCGGACCGGCTCAGGGAAACGTCACAACACTGTGTGGGGAGCCGGTCGGCTTCAACAGTTCAGGGAACCCCGACAGAAACCCATAAAAGGGGAAAGAAAACAACCTCATGCAAACCTGAAAGAGAACCATAGTGAACCCTTCAAGAACCCTTGAGGGAAAACCCTAAACCCTAAACCCTAGAACCCTAAACCCAAGAAATTTTGAGGATCCACTTGGAGCCTGCAATTCCTCGTGTTTCAACTCCTGGGCCATCCTCGCCAGCCTTCGTTCGGTGGATTTCCGGTGATCAGCTCGGGTTGAGGGTTTAAGGTTTAGAGGATTTAGGGTTGAGGGGGTTTGGGGTTTAGGGTTTAGGGTTTAGAGGATTTAGAGGGTTTAGGGTTTAGGTTTAGGGTTTTGAGGGTTTAGAGGGTTTAGGGTTCAGGGTTTAGAGGGTTTAAGGTTTAGGGTTTAGGTTAGGACGGGAACTTGTTCGGTTTTTGGTTGAAGGCCACTTGTCTTCACAGTCACATGGCTTAGGGTTGAGGGTCAGAGAAGTCACTACACCCATGTAAAAGCTTGGCCCTTTGTTGTTGACGGGAGGGGTGCTGAACCCCCTTAATCCCAACAAGCATTTGGACTGAAACTTCAAGGACTGCATCTGCATATCCAGCGCTGCGCAATTGTTTTGGTTTGAATTTGTGAACCGTAAGCAACTCCGGACCGGTGAGCAGTTAGAGTACAGATTTTTGATTAGAGGGATGCATGGCAATACAGGCAAGAAGCACAAAGGAATGACATTTCTCCTAGTTGAACCTCGTAGAATCTCGCAGACTCTAAAGCCCTGTTCCTGGAGGCCTCGAAAGTGTGGAATGAAGGTAGGTAGGATGATCCATCGTATCAGGACTCTTATTTGGGAGTTTCCGAAAATAGGGGACCCTAATATAGTACCCTAAATAGTAGGATCCTTATAAGGACCCCAAAATAAGGTACCCCCAATTTTCGGAACCTCCATTTGGGATTACCCACCGGAGCCTCGCAAGCTCCCGTTACAAACCCTCAACCAGCCTCGGATGTAGGGACTTTTGGGACAGCGCTGGGACTGCCCGCAGCTCAAGCTCAATCCAAACAACCCCATCTCAATTGCGAGGCCCAAAAAAAACACCTAAACCAATGGATTCGCGTTTTGGGAGTTTGGGGATATGACGTGCTGGCCTATGAGGGGGATTCCACAAATTCCGAATTGAAATATCCTCATGTTTAGGTGGTCTTATGGGCCCCTATCAGAACCCAAAACCTTAAACCCTACACCCTCAACCCTAAACTAAACCCTCTAAACCCTAAACCCGCAACCCTATCCATGTCGGCTCATGATCGAAAAAGGAATGCTTGTAGAACCCCTAAAACTCTTAACAGATCCCTGAACGGACTCCCTGAACGCTTAACGGATCCCTGAAAGGATCCCTGAAGGGATCCCTTTAACGGATCCCTCTAAAGGATCCCTTTAAAGGATCCCTGAAGGGATCCCTTTAACGGATCCCTTTAAAGGATCCCTTTAAAGGATCCCTTAAGGGAATCCCTTTACAGGACCCCTTAAAGGAGCCACCGAGGCCACGGGGCTCTTTCATGGCGAAGGCCCCCTGCGCTGTGCCGCCGCTCCTCGCGGCCTTCGGATCCCAGGGGGGCCTTAAGAATTAGAGGAGGGGTTTAGGGTTTAGGGTTTAGAGGGGCTATCTTTAAGGCTTCCCTTAAAGGATCCCCTAAAAGAGATGTTAAGGGTTCCATTAAAGGACCCCTAAAAGAGCCCTAAAGGGCTTTATTAGGGAAAGGTACCCTGTGGGGGCTCATTTTTTTCGTGTAGGCTCGTTCCATATTGCATTTTAAGGATCACATACTTTCATACCAAGTCATGCAGATGTTTGACTCCATTGTTAACCATTGAAGCACATAAGTTGTATAGTAGCAGCAGCTACGTAATGACGCTATAGAAGGCCCACACGCTCCTTTATCATAGGGTTCCTTCAAGAATTACGGTTTGGGTTCAGGGTATAGGCGTTAGGAGTTAGAATAGGGTTCCTTCAATTTAAGTGCCACCTATCAGGTTCCTCTGGGGGGTTCCTTAAAGGGTTCCTTTCAGGGATTTTTGAAGCCCGTATATTACGCCTCTTTGTTTTTTGTCATATGTTACAGGCACCACCAATATTTTAGTTATACGATTTATTTAGGGTTGGTGTATGTAGAGGTTTGGATATCATTGCTGCTGCGTTGCAGGCCACTGTCATCCCTAACAGCTTCCTTCTGAGAGTCTGGTTGAACAGGCGATAGGTCTTTCGTATTCTTCTATGTAGTGTTCTGCTGTATCACTCTGTGTTTCCACTGCTTCATGAGCTGATGCTGTCGGGATTAGCCCTGGGAAAGAGCTATCAGATATCAGTGTGGGAAGTGAAATTGATCCCAAAACCCAACATCCTGAAAACCAAAACTCTAGACCCCCATAAACCCGCAGCCTACGGGTTGTGATGTTAGGCCTGCGCGGCCGCGGCCGCCAGCTCCTGTGGGTTCTCGGGTCCAAGAAAGGATGTAGAGGGTTTAGGCCTAGGGTTTAGAGGACACAGAAAGTCGATCATGTGTGTCCCCAACCCTAACGCAGTCCATTGTGACATAACTAGTACACAAGTTTCGCTTCGAAGCTAGAGTACCTCCCTAGACCCCAAAGTAATATGGTGTCCAGCATCGTTAAATCATGCCTCGTCTGTAGGCTTTTCAAAGGGTAGAGTATGTTAAACAATGAGCCATACACTCTATGTGTACATTATGTTTATATACAAGTGTGTACGCGGGCGGTTCCAAGCAGATTGTCGGTGTCAAAGGGCTAGGTAGGTCCGGGTCGATCGCGCCCGCGGGCTTCATAAGTTGACTGGGAGCTAAGGCAGGATCTGCTCCTCCGCAGAAACCCCCACACCCTCAACCCTCCGATTTAGGGTTTAGGGTTTAGGTTTCAGGGTTAGGGCCTAGGGTTTGGGGATGACTGTTTAAGGTTTAGGGTTTAGGGTTTAAGGCTTGGATTTAGGGCTTGCTGTTTGAGGTTTAGGGTTTAGGTTTTAGGGTTTAGGTTTTAGGGTTTAGGGCTTACTGTTTAGGGTCTAGGGCTAACTGTTTGAGGTTGAGTGTCGAGGGTTCCCGTCCTTTGGCTGGTTGATGGATTGGCATCCCATAGCCTCCCCCGCGGTCTTTAGGGTTTAGGGTTTAGGGTTTGGGGTTTGGGGAGTGGAGGTTTTCGTCTTCGGGAGCCCGCCGGAGGAGGTGAGAGATTCGGGTTTTCAAGGCCAGGGTTTGGGATTCGGGGGTTAGGGTTTAGGGTTTAGGGTTTGGGGGTTACGGTTTACGGTTTAGAGTTTAGGGTTTAAGGTTTGGGGGTTTAGGGTTTAGGGTTTAGGGTTCAGGGTTTAGGGTTTTTTTGGTTTAGGGTTTTGGGTATAGGGTTTTGGGTTTGGGCAGTTCTCTAAATTATGCCGTTAAAGATCATTTTTTGCAAGCGTGTTGTACTTACTTGGGCACCTAAAATAATAGAGAACTACCTATGCCGGATGGGGATGAAAGACTCAAACACCGAAGCTTGAAGAGATGCTTGAAAAAGGGGCCTCGAGACTTAGAATAGGGTTTGGGGCATATAATCTGCTATAGCTATGATAAACAAGTCCCAAAATCAAACTTAAACCCTAAACCCAAACTAGTATTGGTAAGTATTGAGACCCTATATTCGGGCCCACTAGCGTTTAGGCTTTAGGGTTTCTCGGGTTTAAGGTTTAGGAATAGCGCCGGCGCTCCACCCCCAAATCCTGAAGTCCTACAGTCTGCTGAGACTGCAGGGGATCTTGACAAGGTTCCCCGGTGGCCCCTTGATAATGAGGGTACCCTTTTCTCTACTATTTCGTCTTACTTAGATTCGCAGGATCTACACTGTGCTTGCAACGCCTTAGAGAAACTGAACACCACCAATCCGAAACCCGAAACCCTTGAAGGAATCCCTTCAAAGGATATAGATCCCTTAAAGGAACCCTATAGATCCCTGTAAAGGAGCCCTTGAGGGAATCCTATCGGCACCCTTGAAGGAACCCGGGACTTGAAGAACCAAACCCCTCACGACTGGGCGGGAAGGTCGCAGCACACACCATACCCTGAGCCCTCAGCCGGGCTTAGGGCTTAGGGTTTAGCCAAATTCAGCAGAGGCAGGCACATGTCAGCTGCCAGCAGACGGCGTCCGGACAGAGTCAAGCTTCCGACAGACGGAGATTCAGTTCGCCGCGGCGAATCCTGTTTCGCGCGGAGCATAATGTCGTCAACCCACGCGCCAGAGCATGTTTGGTACCATGTCTCCAGCTGGCAGCACTGGCTTCGGCGGTCTCGATTTCGAACGGCCGAAGATCCGTTTCCGCTTGCGGTCAGACCAAAGGGGCTGGGGCAAGGGAACGATCCGGAGGATCAAGAAGAAGCCACTCGGTCGACCGCGAACCGAGACGGTCACGGCACAGAGAGGAAACTTCAAAAAAAAGGCGAAGGAATAATGTCGCGATCTCGGTATTTGCCTGTGGACGCGTAGGCATGCGTGCACATGTGCACATGTGCGCGCGTGTGTGCGTGTGTGCGTGTGCGCGTGTGTCTAGGTGTGTATATGTGCATTTCGGATGCACTGACGGCCAAACGAAGAATAGCACGTACGACGATCGTGCTTTGAGACCAAACAACAGAGTAGTCAGACAGGGGGAAGCGTCGACGCAACGGCCAATGGACGCGAAGCAGGATGCGCAGAGAGGAGGTTCTCGTGACAGGAGCCGCAACAATTCGCCAACAAGTCGGCAGGAGCCCCCCCCTTCCCCAGCCACACGTATCGATGTAGACTCACGAGCCGACGCACAGTTCATGTCAGAAGGGCCTCATTCCAGGTAGGAGCCATCTTCACCTCGTGGTGGGGACGGCACTCCACGATGGATTGTTGCGGTGGCAGCAAGATCAGGTCGTCAGGATGTCGTGGGACGGTGCCGAGCCCGAAGCTGTGATCCACCAGGGTGTTCTTGGTGCAATCTCGGCCTTCGTCCACTAACTCCTGCAGGGCAAGCAATCTTGTAAGGGGCTCACTTGAGGACGAAATAGGAAAGGCCTGGCAGCTGTCAAGCATGCAATCATACGATGCGGAGCTACAAGTGTCCCCCGGGAAACACATGCGATCAGCGCCAACCCCCCTGAAGTTCAGTCGTTCACGTCCCATTCGAGGGACACTCGCACAAACACGCCCGATGCATACCACACAGGGGCGCTCCTGGCATCTTCAGTCGTCGAGTGGTGGTGCGTGCAGACAGCAGCCCGTAGTCCAGCTCGTCCACGTAACCCACCGATCGAACTTTGGCGCATTGGTGCGGCACCAACAATCTCATGCTGAGGGCCGGATTGATGTTGACGTTTCCTTTGGCGATTGCATTTCTCGATTACTCTCACCCAGGGGTAGAGCTGCTTGCACATTGCCACACGCCCATGCGGCCGAGGCACGAGGACGGTCTCGCGGGAGGCGCCCACGTAAAGGAGACCGCGGGCTTGGGTTACGGCGAAGATGTATCGCTCGCTCCGCCACTGCATCGGGCGGGCGTCCCCAATCACAAAGGCTCTCACGACACTGACCACACAAAGCGGCTGTCGCTATAGAGGTGTTGATTTGCCCCCAATCACAGAGGCTCTCACGACACTGACCACACAAAGTGGCTGTCGCTATAGACGTGTTGATTTGCTGCCCCCAATCACAGAGGCTGATTTGCTGCCCCAATCACAGAGGCTCGCGCGACACTGACTACACAAAGTGGCCGTCACTATAGAATTGTTGATTTGCTGCCCCCAATCACAGAGGCTACCACGACACTGACTACACAAAGTGGTTGTCGCTATAGCCCCCAATCACAGAGGCTCTCACGACACTGTCTACACAAAGTGGCTGTCGCTCTAGACGTGTTGATTTGCTGCCCCCAGTCACAGAGGCTCTCACGACACTGGGTACACAAGGTGGCTGTCGCTGTAAAAGTGTTGATTTGCTGCCCCCAATCACAGAGGCTACCACGACACTGACTACACAAAGTGGCTGTCGCTATAGAAGTGTTGATTTGCTGCCCCCAATCACAGAGGCTCTCACGACACTGTCTACACAAAGTGGCTGTCGCTCTAGAAGTGTTGATTTGCTGCCCCCAGTCACAAAGGCTTTCACGACACTGGCTACACAAGGTGGCTGTCGCTATAGAAGTGTTGATTTGCTGCCCCCAATCACAGAGGCTCTCACGACACTGACTACACGAAGTGGATGGCACAGCTTCAAGGAGCTGTTGAGCTCTTCCCTTGAAAATCTTCTTCTTCTTCGAGGAGCTCCTGGCTTCCATGGCTGCTTCTAATGCCCCCTTCATATCGGCCTGCTAAGTCACACCTCTTCTTCATGCTCGAAGTCTTCATTGAGGTACTCGCATAGCATTTCCGCGCAGCTGGCAGATGCGCAGTGCCGCTGCCGCCGCGATACCCACCTCCATTTGTCCGTCTTTAGCCTGCACGTTCACCTATTGCGTAGAGCCAAGCACAACATGAACAGACTCGGCCACCAACATGACATAACGGCCAGCCGTCGTGCAGCCGAGCGGCTGTGTTGAGGAAGGCGTTTTCGGGGCGCAGCTCGACAATCACATCACTGTTCCATGTGGTGAAAGTGCCAGGTGTGAGCAGCAGGGCCATCCTCCTGTAAGCCTTCTCTCGCATCTTGGTTGCCGACAGCAACCACCTCGGCAGGGCGAGGTGAGGGGCTGCGAGAATTCCTAGAACAACCAAAGTGGCAACGGTGCATCTTCATGCCAGAATCTGCGCTATTGGACGCGCGCCTGGCGACCGGAGAGGCAGTCAAAGGCTTGCTGGCGTAGTAGGCCTTGCTACTTTCGCGGGTGGATTGCAGATGCAGCTCAGCAGGCCAACCTCGGCACAGTACACAAGACTGGTAGGACAGACATACGATCCGAGGTGCACCTCTCGGAGACCAGGACCTATGCTCGCTCGATGTCACTCACTCCCTCCGGTTTCACACGAAGGTTTAGGGATTAGGGTTTAGGGTTTAGGGTTTGGGATTTAGGGTTTAAGGTTTAGGGATTAGGGATTAAGGTGTAGGGTTTAGGGTTTGGGATCTAGGGTTTAAGGTTTAGGGATTAGGGTTTAGGGTTTGGGATTTAGGGTTTAGGGCTCGGCGAACTCGACCTGCCTTGAAACAGGCTGCGACGGCACAAACGGGTATACTATGCCATACTCATATTGAGAACCCAAAGGGAATAGTCTTAGTTGTTACTCAGGCTCCTAAAATACACGTTAAGCCTTCGCGGCTACATCCTACAGGCATCGGCTGCGGCGGGTTGTGGGACGAAGGGTTGAGGAGCGTGAGGCTAGGGTCTACGACAGTGCAAAGCCTACTCAAGGGACTTGGTCGCTGGGCTGTTCGGTTTCCAGTTTATGGTGGAAGGCTTTCGGATGCAGAGTGCACCATACAGGCAGGGTTTAGGGTTTAGGGTTTAGGGCTTAGGGATAGGGCTGCAAGTACTAGCCCCAAAAGCCCAAGGGGCGGATCCCTACAACTTCAGCTTGAGCAGAGGCAGGGCCGCAAATAGACCACACAGAAGTAATATATGTTAAATTCTGATAGGAACCCTCATAAGATTTACGGTATATACCGCAAGTCTGATGAGGGTTCATACTAATTTCCGGTATATTCCTTAATGAACTGTTTTTGGAGTCTCAAAAGCCCGAACCACTTCAAGATCCCGAGCCCAGAAGCCCGAGAAAAGAGGAATGCCAGTCACCTTGTGGCTTTAGGGTTGGGGTTTAGGAGTAGTTAGGGTTTGGGGGTTCGGGGTTCAGGGTCGTTTAAGGCTTGGAGGTTAGAGGCTTGAGGTCCGGGGTTTAGTGTCTAGGAACCTTCAATTGGCATTGATCCACTGCTGTCCGTAGATTGTACTATGATTTTGGTGGTTCCTCGTGGGTCTTAGTATTGCTCCCAGTGCTCCCGTTGCATAACCACCCTGTAGTCCCAGTGGAAGAAGCAGCAGCAGAAATGGTGGTGTGGTACTCGCCGTCGCGAGTACTAGCGGTAGTAGCGATTGCATTAGTCGCGGTCGCAGTGCTAGTTGCCGCCATCGTTGCATAGTCCGGGACGGTGGCTTAGCCAGAGGGTTGAACTCTAAGCCCACAACTAGCGTTTATGGTTCAGGGTTTAGGGTAACTTAGTTCTGAAGCCCTTACACCTGACGGCCGAAACCTTAAGCTCCACCCTGCTTGAGGTTGAGGGTTTATACGGTCTAGGGTAGGGCTTAGGGTTTAGGGTTTACGGTTTAGGGTTTAGGGTTTAGGGTTTAGGGTTTACGGTTTAGGGTTTAGGGTTTACGGTTTAGGGCTGAGGGTTTACGGTTTAGGGTTCAGGGTTTTAGGCAGCTCAGCGCCCCAACGCCCCGAAGCTTTGCCGCGCGGGCGAAGCGCATCTTTCTCCCCCTGCGCCAGGCGTTGGAAGTTGGGACTTGACAGCGCCAAGGCAAGGGGCCCTAAACCCTAAACCCTAAGCCTAAACCCTAAACCCTTAAACCCTAAACCCTAAACCCTATAATAATGCCTGAACTGGGTTCACTGCGGCCTAGGAACTGGGGGTCTTGGGTTTAAGGCACTGTCGAAATGGGAGCTTCCGAAAATTAGGGGTACCGTATTTTGGGGTGCTGATAATAAGGATCCTACTATTTCGGGTACTATATTTGGGTCCCGTATTTTCGGAAATTCCCAATAGGACATCATGTGCGCGCTTCCTCCGGCATCAGGGTTCCATGCCCGGATCTGGGTATTTGGGCTAGGCTTCTTTAGGGCTTACGGCTTCGGGTTAAGTCAAGGCTTTGGATTCGGGAGGTTGAAGAACCGAGGCCAAGGTCGGCGAACTCTGACACTCTTGAACTCTTCAACCTTCAAGACACTGAACTTCAAGCCAGCAACACTTCAACTCAAGCGTGCACCTTGCCCCGAAGCTACAACGTGCACCCTACACCCAGAAACCCTTCTCTCAATCATAACCCCTAAACTTTCCTAAATTCAAAAAACCCCTGAAACCGGTCTGCAAAGGCTCAGGATTTTGAGGCTCTGGGGACCCGTGACGGTGGTTTGGGGGCCTAACTGTTCCATAAGGTTCTATCATAAGGCCTCTATGTGGTCCTTAAGCTCTTCCTTTTGAAGGTCCCTCTAACTATAAGAACAGGCTTGCACGAGGAGGATCTGCAATATAGGGGCCTGAATAATGAAACTGAGGGGTTCTGGTGGACGCAGACCGGAAATAGCACAGAACCCTGAAGAATACTATTACAAAAAGCAGCCCCCCCTTCTTTTTTAACCCTAAACCCTGAACCCTGAAGAACTCTTATAAAAAATCAGCGCCCCCCCTCCCCTCCCTTTTATGAAACCCCAAAACAGCACAGAACCCTGAAGAATACTATTACAAAAAGGCAGCCCCCCCTTTTATTCAAACCCAAAACCCCTCCTACACCAAGTCTCGAACCCTTTCCCTGCAAGGATCCTTAGACCCCTTCGTTGGGTTTAGGGTCTGGGGGTTTAGGGTTTCGGGGTTTAGGGGTTTCGGGGTTTCGGGGTTTCGGGGTTTAGGGTTTAGGGGTTTAGGGGTTCAGGGGTCTTAGGGTGCACCTCCAACACCCTGAAACCTCGACCCCAAAACCACTCCCAACGCCTCCCCGACCCCCCGAGAAGCCGCGTGAGCCTGAAAGCCGGCCACCCTGCAGCATAAGGGTTGAGGGTTTAGGGTTTAGGGGTTAGGACTTAGGGTTTATAGAGCCCGGAAATCAATAACCCTTCTCTCCTACAATAACCTATAACTTAAACTATCTGTGCGTGCATGCTTATATGTATATACACATGTTTGTATGCATGCATGTATGTACATAGGTATGCATGCATGCATGCATGCATGCATGCATGGAAGCATGGATGTATGTACGTACCTATGTATGCATGTACGTATGTACATAGCGTTTCTTATATGGTATCAAGGAAATACCTTAAAGCTTCTGAGGCTCTCTGGGTGGTTGAGCTTCGAAGGGCTTGGGAGCTTCGAAGTTCAGGGTTTTGGGGTTTGGGCTTCGGGATTTGCGATTTAGGGCAGGATTTAGGGCTTACGGTTTAGGGTTTAGGGTTTAGGATTTAGGGCTTAGGGTTTAGGGTTTAGGATTTAGGGCTTAGGGTTTAGGGTTCAGGGGCAGGGTTCAGGGTTGACTGCTTTAGGGTCAAAGCCTTTGGGGTTTGAGGCGTAGGGTCTCAGTGAATTCAATTTCAAGGCCTTAGGGACATGTAGGGGCCAAAGCCGTGAGCGCTAGTCAGGTCACTATGGCCAGCTCTTGCTGTCGAGGTTGGAAGCTCCTTGTTGCATTCATGTCCTGTAGGCTGGTCAGCGTCGATGTTATCGCTACTCCTTTGTACTTTGTTGCTAGGCTGTTGTAGTCTTATGTTGCTCTCGGTTTGCACCCTTGTTAGTACTGTATGTCCCATCTGAACGTTGGGTATTGCGCCTTCTGATATCCTCCGTGCTTCTAATATTTCCATCATTGACCTGAATCTTCCGACAATTCAGATAAACCTTCTTCATTTGCTAACTAGGAGGGTTTAGGGTTTAGGGTTTAGGGGTTTAGGGTTTAGGGTTTAGGGGTTAGGGAAGGTCTCTGGGATGGAGAACCTGCATTCCCTCCCAAAGCGCGCAGCCGCAATGCCCAATCCCAAATAAGATATCAACAACCACGGCACTCAGCCCGACAAGCTTCCACACTTGCCGACATTTTCTTGTGGGCTGGAAACACACAAGGCGCTTTGACCAAAACCCCCCAACTGGCCCTAGATTGCTCTGAACCAATTGAACACTCAACCCGAAGACCTAATATCCTGAACTTTCCTAATCCTATCTCTTGAAAGTCTTCGGGTTAATAATAAGTTTAGGGTTTTAGGGTTTAGGGTTTAGGACCCTGGGTTCAAGGCTTTTTTATCTGGGACCCCGGCCAAGCTTTTCTCAAAGGTCCGCTCAGGACCTCTGCACGCGCAAGGCAAAAACTTGATCTTGGAAGCTGAGAGCTACCACTGCGGTTTAGGGTTTAGGGTTTTAAGGGGTTTAGGGCTTAGGGACTACTGCGACTGCTGCTGCTGCTGCTACGAGTAATATTGGGGTCTAAATGAGCATATAGAATAGGGTTTCGGGGTATAGTACTGTACTATGAGTATAATTAATAAGGAACCCCAAAACAAATAGTATTGGTAATTATTAAAGCCCCAAGATTACTTACCGCGACTGTTCGCACCGATCTTGCTCAGAATAGTACTTGCAGGATCGCTATTATGATGAACAAATGTGTTTCGCAGGTCTGTGCGATTGAAGACAGGGCAAAGATTGAATGCTTTAACGGGTTTTGAAGTGTTAAAGTTCAGGGTGCAGGGGTCATGAACCCTCACGTGCGCACCCAGATGCCATAGCAAAAACAAGACTTGCATTCAAAGTATAGTACCAAGAAACAACCTTAATCTTGAGAGTACATAATGAAGAACAAACAACACACAACAAATAAATAAGGACATACTACCATTAATAGTCACCACCATCATACTGATCAATAAATATGAACAACACCATAAGATCCAAGAGCTCCATAATGTCTTACCCCTGAGAGAGAAGACTGGCGTGCTGCTGAAGAAGCTCAGACACGGTCCACAGGGAGAGAAGGGTTGAGAGTTTGTAGTGTTAGATTTTTTGGGTTATGGGCTGGCTTAGGTTTTAGGGCCTAGTTTGGGGCTTCATGGTATTCGGGTTATTGAGGTTAACGATTTTGGTTGGGTTTTGTGCTGCAGGCTTTAGGGTTGGAGGACGACTACAAACGCAACCATGACTGGAACAAATGAACGTGGGAGCAACAGAACAAGACAAGAAGAGTGCAAACAGCTAACCGACCGACAGGTTGGGGATCGTTTGAGGAAATTTTGAGCTCAACGCCAGGACTTCAATTTCAAGCCGATCTGGAAGGGACCCTGCACTCGACTATCTGCAGCAACCCAACCCAACAAAACAAACAAAGATAGACCCTGGCCCTAAACTCAACAACCCTCAACTCCCTTCCCCAAGAAAGCGAAGTGCCTGGTAGCCGAAAGCCACGAACACCAGTGCAACGACGACCTAAGGAGACAACTGCACGCAGCAATGACAACCCTCTTGTGTTTTACAACTAAGGGCTTCAGAGTTTTTGGCCTTAGGGCTTTAGGCGTTTCGGCTTTTTTGTGACGGAGTTTTGCGCACAGCTTTTTTTGAGGGTTTTGGGCAGGGTTTAGGGCTGAAGGGCTTGAGGGTCTAAGGCCCAGGGTATGAAATTTGGGCTTGAGGGCTCGGGGTTTAGGGTTTGGGCAAAAAAGGCTCAGGTTTAGGGTTTAGGGTTTAGGGGGTTTAGGGTTGGTTTAGGGTTTATGGGGTTTAGGGTTTAGGGTTCGGGATTCGGGTTTGGGATTCGGAGTTAGGGTTCAGGATTTCAGGTTTAGGGTCTTGAGGCCGTCACCAACAATACTAGCAACCAAGGTAACAGTGCACAACTCCGGAAGCCACAATAAAGACAAACGTCGGAAGAGGAACCGCAGAGCCAGAACACAAAGCCGTTGTGTTGACAAGTTTCTCGCTTTGTCCCATAAACCCTAAAGCCCCAAACCCTAAACAAGCAGGACCGTGGGTTCGATACGGTGTGCCATGTTCTGAAGCTTGGCATCACAGCAATGCTTTCAGATTTGAGTTTTCGGAGTCAGGGCTCCGGGTTTAGGGTTCAAGCTTCAAGGTTCTGGAATCGTTCAAGGTTTTGGGGTTTAGGGTTTCTTGTTTCGGATAAAGGATTCGAGTTCAGGGCTCGGGGTTTGCTGTTGAAGGCGACAGCAAGGCATGAGCATGCATTGAAGAACTCAGCAAAGCCGTGTGAGAGCGGGGACGTCTGATAACTGACACATAAAACCACAGTTTAGGGTTTGGGTTTAAGGTAGCCTAATTCAAAACCTGTGATTCCCCAGCTTAATCCTGAGGCCTGAACTTTCGACCCTAAACCGATGAACTCTAATCTAATACCCAAAGCCCGAAGCCTTCATCCGCCCCCGCCAGTGGTTTACGGTTTAGGGTTTAGGGCTTTGGTGTTTAGGGGTCAGAGGTTTAGGGTTTTTAAGGTTCATAAAATAAAAACCCCATCCTTACACCAGACCCTGGCAAAAACTCCTGAAAGCTTTGTGAGACCCGTATACTCCAACCCTTATACAACCCCGAAGAAGCCTTGTTATTTCCATATGGGAGTTTCCAAAATAGGGGACCCCGACATAGTACCCTAAACAGTGGGACCCTTCTTTTTCAGGACTGTAAGGACCCCAAAATAAGGTACCCCTGATTTTCGGAAACTCCCATATAAACGCTTGAAGAGGATCCCTCGACCGAAAATCCGGAACCCTCATCGCCAAGGAGAACGCCACACCCCTCCGCCGACCGAAGGTCGGAGGAGCCATGGCCCCCCAAGCTCGGTTTAGGGCTTAGGGCTGTAACTTGTCAAAAGCTGTAGAGTCCGAAAGGACTAAGGGCCGAGGGCTTTCAGAGTTAACATAGAGCTTCTACGGTTTTTGGCTTTAGGGGGTTTAGGGCTTTGAGTGCTTCCAGGACTTGGGCCTTCAGGTATCTAAAGTGAAGGGTTCAGGGTGTAGGGTTCTTGGGTTTAGGGTTCAGGGTTCTTGAATATTCCGAAACGTCCTTGGTCTAAGGCTTGGGCGCTAGAGCTAAGCTTGATATCAAGGCCTGGAGAGACAGAGAGTTTCTAAAACGGTCTTGAACTGACAAGTTCCGGAGGCATCGAAGCCTAAGAACAGTAGCTCAGTCATTTGTAGACCCCTTCAAAAAGGAACCCTCTTCTACTTATTAAGGCCCCAAAATCACAAGCCCAAGAGGCAAAGGCTGCATCCCGGAACCCCCGGAACCCTGAGTCCCCAAGCCTAAAAGAGCCACGGTTTAGGGTCCAGGGTTCGGGGTTTAGGGTTTGGGGTTTATAGGGAGCCTGAACCCGGCACCCCCGGAACCCCAAACCCCTCTAAACCCGGAACCCGGAAGCCCCAAACCGAATATAGGGGCCTAAATTACCGATACCATTTTGGGGAGTTCCTTATTATAAATCTAGTCTAATGGCCCCAAAACCCCATTCGACTTATTAAAGCCCCTGTGCTATATATCCTATAGAAACCCTTATAGAGCCCTTTAAGGGACCCGTTTTCGGAACCCTATTCTGATTATTAAGGCCCTATATTACAAGCCCTAATGGCTTCAAACCAACCCCGCGAACTTGCCCATCTTCGGCCGAGTCTGTGACTCGATACTTCCGCTAGGGCTCACAAGGTTTAGGTCTCAGGGCTTAGAGCTTGGGGTTCGGAGTTTAGGGTCTATGGTTTAGGGTTTATACACGAGGCTATTAGCAGTTGGGACGAAGTTGTGGAAATCTCATTGGGCAACACGGCGCAAGGATGCAACGAGAGTGATCAGTTGCTTTAGATTTTGGGGTCTGTTCATGGAGTGCCACGCATGTGGAGATTCCCAACCCCCATGAACCCTCACAACCCAACTGCAGCGTCTTGCCCCCGATACCAACATTCCCACCAACCTTCTCTATACACGTGCAGAGTCTTGCAGACACAGAAACGAAAGCCACCAAATCACAAAAAGCAAGCATCGCTTTACCTTCGACGCAGGACTTTGCGATGAGACTGTATATATCAGGGGCCTCAATAATTAGAAAAGGGCTTTGGGGAGACATTATACTATACTTATAATACGGAGCCCCCAAAAATAGTACAGGTAATTTTTGAAGCCCCTATATTAGATATTCACGGTAGTTGAGTTTGTAAAGGAATCATGTTTGGCGAATCCTCGGCTTCGGGGATTCTTCACCGCGAAAGCCTTCTCTGCTGCAAGACCCGAAGGTTTAGGGCATCGGGCGCTTAGGGTTTAGAGTTTAGGGGTTTAGAGTTTAGGGGATTATTATTAGGGGGTTGGAGGTTTAGAGGCTTAGGGCATCTAGGGTGTTGGTTTAAACCTTTGCTCAAGCCGATGATGTTGAAGGGAGGAGGAGTACCCCGAGACAAGTAGGATCCTTACCATAAGAATTGGGTTTCAACTCTACCATGTTCTGCTATGGGGCTTATGATCAGATTCCGGCGCCCTGTAACAGGATCGGGAGGGTGCGCGTTACACATTCCAGCTACAACGGCCAAAGCCTCTNTTCAGCTCCGCTACAGCTCCGTTACACCCTCGGCTACAGCTCCGTTACACCTCCGTCTATTCCCAAATCTGTAACGGACAGGGTCCCGGATGTTCCAAAAAGCTGTAACAGAGAGGGCCGGGTAGTCCAGAATCTGTAACGGAGAGGGCATGGGCCCGAACATTTCCTGCATAGCACAGATGTCCGTAACATGGTACAGCTAACACCCAACATAAGAACCCTCAAGCGACAAGGCTCCCCCGAAAGAATGCACCTACACCCTAAACCTCAAAGCCCCTAAACCCTGGCCCGGTAAGCCACGAGCTTCTTTTTCCACAACGGCTCTCGGCGCTGCGGCTTTAAGGCTCAAGGTTTAGGGGTTGAACCGAAAATCCGGACATCATGCAAGCCTGGAAACCTAAAAACCTTAAAATCCCAAGCAGCCCGAAAAAGCCTACGATCTGGACATTGGGCTATAGGGATGCAGGACTTAGGATTCTGTTTGCTTGTTGATGCTTTTGGGCTTTAGGGTTTGGGATTTAGGGTGTAGGGCTTAAGGTTTGCGACCCGGGAAAATCCCATGAGGGGTACAAGGTTCATGGATTCCGGCATGATGGTTGTGTGTGGCCACAGCACTGGGGTTGCACGACGCTTTGGCTTAGGGCTTGAGGTTCAGGGTGCTGGGTCCTGAATGTTTGTCCATCCTACCTACACTGCTCGACTCAACCGATTCCACACCTCACTCGGGATCTTCATCCGAGCCTTCGTCCCTCTCGTACTCGTAACCTTGGCGAGACAACTATCAGAATTGCACTTTCAGTCATAGTTTCGGCGGCTGCTCTTCTTCCTATGTGTTGTTGTTGATGGATCCGTATCTTTCATTCCCACGATTAGGCGTTGATCTTGACTACAGTCTTTGCTGCTGTTAGGAGCCGTTCGAAGTCGTGTCTACAGCCGTGCTCGTAATCGCAGTAAGAGTAGCAATAGCAGCAGTACTAGTAGTAGCAGTAGTAGCAGTAGTAGTAGTGGTAGTAGTAGTAGTAGTAGTAGCAATAGCAGCAGTACAGGTAGTAGCAGTGGTAGCAGTAGTAGTAGTAGTAGTAGAGTAGAGTAGAGTAGAGTAGAGTAGTTAGTAGTTAGTAGTAGTAACTGTAGCAGTAGCAGCAGCAGCAGCAGTAGTAAGAGTAGTAGACTAGCATAGTCGTAGATTCGTCGTTCTCGTTGTCGCCGTCATCGCCGGCATCGTCGGAATCGTCGGGTCTCAACTTCCCTCTCTCTATCTCTCCCTCTCTCCCCCTACATACACAGAATTCCGGACAGACGTCCCCCAAACCCAAAACCCCTAAACCCTAAACCCAGACCCTTAAAAGAAAAAACCTAAACCCAGACCCTTAAAAGAAAAAACCTAAACCCCAAGACCTAAGCCAAGGAGCTCTTGGCCCCGAAAACGTAGTTGTAGAGCAAGACCAGCAGGCCCCCCACTAGGACGACCAAGCCCTCGAAAGCGGGTGGTAGGTTGGGGTAGGCTATAGGGTTTAGGGTTTAGGGCTTAGGGTGTATACGGGACGCAGCTTGATGTTAGGGTTGAGGGCTCAGGCTTTAAGATTGATGGTTTGGGGTTGAGGGCATCGGGGTTAAGGTTTAGGGTTTAGGATTGAAGGCTTAGGGATAATGGCTCGGGGCTTAGGGCTTAAAGTTTGGGGAAAAGGGATGATGGTTTGGGGTTGAGGGTGTAGGGCGCTTTGGAGTGGAAGAGAAGGCGCAACTTAAAACAAGCTCAAAGCTCGGATCTGAAATCCGGTGCTTGCGGCGCATATGCCATAATCTAGGGGCATTAATAGTTAGAACAGGCTTTTGAGGCCCATTCTACTATACTTATAATAAGGAACAACCTAAATAGCACAGGTAATCTTAAGGCCCTTTATATTATGCCATACTGCTGATGGACAAAATCCTGCATTACCCATTATAATATACCATAATTCCCATAGTTTAGGGTCCTTAGGGTCATGCCGGATTTTGTCCATCAACCGTACTGCAGGAGTGTGTTTACTTGTCAGACGTCGTTGCAGGCAGGGGAGCGGGCACCAAGCCTTCAAGCCGTCAGTCGCAGAGTCGAATTTAGGGTTTAGGGTTTAGGGTTTGGGGTTTAGGGTTTAGGGTTTGGATTTAGGGTTTAGGGTTTAGGGTTTAGGAGTCAAAGGACGGGAGCAACGTGAGACAACAGATCAGAAAGTTGTGTTCATGCTGATATACATGAGATTCCTGCTCGGGAATTGAACAAGAGTCCCAAGAGTACGAGTTACAAAATCTTGATAACCGAGGTTCTACTAGTCAGAAGGATGATGGAAAAACCCGAACCATTACCAGAGTGGCAGTCATCACAATATAGGGGCCTGAATACTTAGAATAAGGTTTTGCATATAGTGTACTGCAACCACATAGGGACTACAACGGAATATCATGACCCTATTCTCATCAACAGCCTGCAAAAGCCCATGAACTCGCCAGACCACAATCTTAAGCCTCAAACCCTCTTCGCCATCGTGAGAATCAAAGCTGCGAAACCGTAAGCTACTCTGAACCCCTGTGTAAGCCCGAAACAAACTATGTAGCGTTTGTGAAGTAAGATCCGTAATGGAGGCCCCAAACCAGAGCCTAAGACTCAAAACTCCAAAACCTGCACCTGGAAACCTACTGCTAGAACCCTAAACCCTCGAACCCACAAGAGTTTCGGGTTTATGGATGACCCCAAAAGGGACCGCCAACTCACAACTCCTGGCTCCGAGCGCCCGGACGAAAACGATCAGGAACCACTCCTGGGTTCTTGTTAAGGGACTTAATTTAAGTTACCATGTGGCCATATAGTAGGTACTTAGGCCTTAAAGAGGGCCCTATATAGGTACTTTAAGGCCTAAGTACCTACTGTATGGGTACATGGAGCCGTTGACTTAATTTAAGTTGCCATGATAAGGAGAAACCCTACTAGTTACTATAGATCCCTAATATGGTAACTTAAACCTTAAACCCTAACCTCTTAAAGGAACCCTTATAGATCCCTTAAAGGAATCCTTATAGATCCCTATGATGCCAACCAAAACTGAATTCCTTAAACTATACCCCCCCTAGAACCACAATAAAAATACTAGTTTTAATATTCTCTTGGGCTTTTTATGAACAAAAATAAAAAAATAATTCCCAAGGAGACTATAGTAAAAGGTAGCCCAGACTCCCAGCCGGCAAGCTGGTGGCTCGCTACTTGCCCCAGGTTGGGCCAGGACGCAGAGGTCTGCCGCCAAGGAAGGGCGACGGGAATGAGCTTTGGGGCTTTAGGGTTTCGGGTTTAGGGTTTGGGGGTTTAGGGTTTAGGGTTTAGGGGTTAGGGAGAAGGACGGGGGGAATGAGCTTAGGGGCTTTAGGGTTTAGGGCTCAGGGCTTTAAGTTCTCTGTCCCCTTGTTGCTTGCACAGGGACTATTGAGATATTGTGAAGCTTTGCCTAAACAGGTGGGATATGATATGTTCGGTGGGCGAAGTGGCTGAGAGCCTAGTCTTGAGGTACTATGGGGGCCGTAATACATAGAACAGGGTTTTGGGACCCATTATACGAATATAATAAGGAACCCTCCCCCAAATAGTATAGGCAATTATTAAGGCCCCTGCAGTAAAGGGTTGAGCTTCGGGTCGACCGGTCGAGGGGGGAAGGCGATAAGATTGAGGATTTTTAGAACCCCCAGATCGCTTGAATGAACCCCCAACGGAGTGAGACCCCAAGTAAGGATCCCTGACTGAATTCAAGAATATTGGAGCTGCCTGTCGCCTGTAAAGCCCAAGCTTCTGGGAAAGAAGATCCCCGAAACCCCAAACCATCCGAAACATGGGGTTTAGGGTTCCGGGTTTAGGGTTTAGGGTTTAGGATTTAAGGGTTCTTGTTTAGAGTTTATTTACCGGTTACCTGCCCACCGATTGGGTGAAGGTCCGGCAGAAGCCCAGGCCCTTCAACGGTTTAGGGTTTCAGGTTTAGGATTTAGGGAACCCTACCTTAAGCCGACTTCTTTGCAGATTCTTAGTATCAACCATAATACGGAACTTGTAGGGGCCCTTTAGAAAAATGTAGGTTTTGGTAGGTTCATAAGGTATATCCTACAACTTACACCCTAAACCCACAGTAAACTTTACACCTCCATGCCCGAAGCATCCGCACTTCTCCTGAACCTTGCAGTGACCCTTATAATAACGCGTATAGATACCCTCATCATAGAAAACCCTTATACAAACCCGTAAAGGACCTCTTATAAATACACCTTGCAGCAACCCTTCGGTTGATGATAATATAAGTCCTGCATTACCTTAATGACCCTAGACTATACTCCTTATTATGGGTAATGCCGGATTCATATAATCAACCGTTACAGTCCCTCCGAGGCCTGACCCACTGGCGTCACATCTGGGAAAACCGGGCCTGATCGGATGTACATTTTGGGGGGTATTTTTTTCTAGGTCTGGGGCTTGGGGTGTTTATGGTAGGGTTGAGGGTTTAGTAGTTTAGACTGAACCCTGTTTAAGGCTTCAGGATTTGGTGTTGTAGGATTTAGGCCACCTGGGGTCCAAGCTCACAGCTGAAACACGGCCCGGAAGCCTGGTCACCGTACAGTACTTGAAGGGGCAGGGGACTTAGTAAGTGGGTGATAAGTAGAGTTATAAGTGCCCTAAATGGAGTAGGCCCTAATTATAACCCTACTTATAAACAACTTACTAAGTCCCCTGCCCCTCCAAGTAGTCCATCCAAACTCGTAGAAATCCCTAAGCCCAGATGGGAACCCCGGAGATGCTCGGCTCGTGGCTAAAGGGCCCACCACCCGGCCGATCTGGATGCCAGTGCCCGGTGGGCAACACCTCACGGACAAAGCGGGGTGAACTTAGGGTGTGCGTTTACAGGGTTCAGGCTTGAGGGTTGAGGGTGTGGGTTTATGGGGCTTGCCGGCTTTGGGTTGGAGTTGGAGGGTTGGGGACCTCACTCGTTTGGCAGAAACAAAGACAGCATTATGATGAGTCCTGCTGCAGCATGCAGGCTACATGGTCACCGGACTGCAGAAGTGCGAAAACAAGTGACCACTTCTACTCCAACCTCTGGGGCACCCGGCTCCGGTGATAAACTGGATAGGCCCATCCATGTTTTTGAGGGCCTGATCCTGTCTTCAGAAGGATCCAGGCAAGTGCGCTTGATTTCGGCACTAGAAGTTTGATTGCACCGATCATCCGCTGCAATGTGGGGGGTTTGGTGGTGTCCCTAAACCCTAAACCCTCGACCCCTTCAGGCTTTGTAGGCTTTGGGCTGATGAATCTGCGGTTCGGGGACTCGAGGCTCAGGGGTTTGGCGTTCGGAGGGTTTAGGGTTTAGGGTTTAGGGGTGTGATGCTGGAGGTGCAGCAACTTCAACAGTGGGGGCTTAGGGCTTCGTCTCTGATAATGCAGCTCTACGTATCTTTTCACGGCTCTAGCGACTGCATAGCATAGAGGCAACCTCGGCCTAAGTTGGGCTTCACAGTCCAAGGTTTCAGGCGCATGCTTTTGAGGTTTCATGGCAGCTTTGCTCACGACTTCAGGAGTGCAGGGTGGCTTACTTCTTTCCGCGGCGGAAAGGCGGGGATGCTCCAACGAATACTTGGCATCTCCCTTATCCTCTGCACCCCAAACTTCGAAAACCTCTCAGCCCCGAAAAATACCATCCATGCACTGAAGAAACTCGGAGCTCTGCAACCCTTGAAGCACAGAGATTTGCATGCGCTCAGGCACCAAAGGGGTTCAGGGCTGAGGGCCAACATCACAAAACCCTAAAGCCCTAAAGCCCTAAACCCCTGAAACCCTAAACCTCTACATCCTAAACCCTAAACCCCTAAAACCCTAAACCCCTAAAGCCCTAAATCCCTAAAACCCTAAACCCCTGAAACCCTAGATCCCTATATCCTACACCCAAAACGATCCTGATCCTCCGGAGTCGCGAAATCAATGCTAGGCGCAATGGACTTGGCGCAAGCGGTTGAGGCTTTCAAGCTTCGGGGCCGGGGGCTTAGGGTTTAGGGTTTAGGGGGTTGTGTTGCTGGTTGCGGGTTACGTCGGGATTGCGTTTTGGGGTTTAAGGCCAGCTCCACAGGCTTTGCATCTTCAACGGACTGCTAATTCCATACCTCTAACAAAGCCTACTCTCCGAAACCCTGCGCTAGCAGCCTCTTCGGATGGCCTAAACTTGAGGATACCATCTTTGGGGTGCAAAGCCTAGCACCTACTTCAGGATCTAGGGTCTAAATCCTCAAACCTAAACCCTGAATCCTAAAACCAAAACCTAAACCCCGGACCGTTGAAGTCTGATCCCTAACCACCTCAGGTCGGACCATGGGCCTCACCTGATGGTGATTTGGAGGATTGGGAGTTCTGCAGCTCACATAAACCCTAAACCCTGAATCCTCGCCGCTCAAGCCGTGGGCTTAGGGCTTCAGTTTAAGGTTCCGGGTTTAGGGTTTGGGGTCGGGGTGTGGAGTTTGAGGCCTAGGGTGTTCTTGGATTTCGACCTATCTACTACTCTTGGATCCAAGACCCTAAACCCTAAACTCTCAGCCCTAAACCCTAAACCCTGAACCCTGAACCCTAAACCCTGAACCAAACCCTAAACTCCGAACCCTAAACCCCCTAAACCCCAAAAGCCCTAAACCCTAAACCCTGAACCCTGAACCCTAAACCCTGAACCAAACCCTAAACTCCGAACCCTAAACCCTAAACCCCAAAAGCCCTAAACCCTGAACCCTGAACCCTAAACCCTGAACCAAACCCTAAACTCCGAACCCTAAACCCTAAACCCCAAAAGCCCTAAACCCTAAACCCTGAACCCTGAACCCTAAACCCTGAACCAAACCCTAAACTCCGCACCCTAAACCCTAAACCCCAAAAGCCCTAAACCCTAAACCCTGAACCCTGAACCCTAAACCGTGAACCAAACCCTAAACTCCGAACCCTAAACCCTAAACCCCAAAAGCCCTAAACTCCGAACCCGATGCTGTGGTCCCTCTGCCAGCCCGGCGTAGGCGGTCGCGTAGGCCATGTCGGCTCGCTTTTGATCGCTGTGGCCCAGGGCCCTGTGCAGACAGTGGCCTTAAAGGAGTAGAATAGGATTCCTTTAAAGGCTTCTATAAGGGTGTTGTATGTGCAAATAGCAGCAATCCGATGAAAGAGCAGAAAACAAGTAAGCCTCACACCCCAATCCCTAAAGCCTAAACCCGAAAGTCTGAACCCTGAAGCTTAAAAGGTTTAGGGTTTAGGCCATGTTCGGCAAAAGAATCAGAACTCCCAGCAAGCATCCTCGGCCTGCAAGCTCTAAGAATACCAAAACAAACAAGACTCACGGCTGACGAAGAAATACTGTTGATGATATAAAACCTGCATTACCTTAAAGACCCTAGACTGTGGGAATCATGGTATATGGGTAATGTAGGATTCATATCGTCAACAGTATCTGCCTTCAGGATTTGGTGAAATTTAGTGCTTAAGCTAGGCCATGACCAGCATCATCATCCAGGATCAGCATGTTGATCGTCATCGGCATCGCCAGCATCGACATCAGCATAACAGTCACGATCATTATCAGGGCCACCTTTACCATTGTCATGCCGATCAACATGGTAAAACTTAGCCATCATCTTCACCACAGCACAACCCTCTCTTTCTGCCGACATCATCATCACCACCAGCAAAAACCATCATCACCCTCATCATCATCAACAACATCCTCGTCGGCTCCATCTGTCCACTTTAACACAAACTGAAGACCACACCCACAGAGGCAATAAACCCCGACTTAGACCTTCAAACACAGCCGCGAACCTGGACTTCCCAGAACCTGAAACTGAACCAGGTAACATAGGGGCCTTAGTAATTTTGGGGGCCCATTTTTTTTCAATAATTATAATAAGGGGAACCCCCAAACTAGTATAGGTAATTATTTAGGCCCCTATATTATAGGGTTTAGAGTTTAGGGTTTCGGTGGGAGTCGAGGGTTCTGAGGTTCGAGAGCCACACTCCCCAGGGTCGGGGGACTTAGTAAGTAGTAATATTGTAGAGTTATACCATAAGCCCAATGAGGATCCCTTCTGATTCTAGGGTCCTTATAACTCTACTTAGCACGTACTTACTAAGTCCCCCGACCCTCCAAGAACCTAAACCCCAGAGCCGAAACACCCCGAACACCCGAAACCCTCGACCCTGTGGCGAGCGCGACAGTGATTGCCGCGTTCTTCAGCTGTTGCTCTGGGGAAAGGCCGATAGCCTCCAGGGTTTTGGGTTTGGGGGCTTGGGGCTTAGGGTGAAGATTTAGGGGTTTAGGGTTGGTTTAGGGGTTTGGGTTTGGGGTTTGGGGCTTTGGGATTAGAGCTTAGTCTTAGGATTTAGTTTAGGGTTTACAAGGCTGATACGCTTTCATATGGGATCATAAGGGTTTTGGGTTTAAGGGCAGGTATTCTTGGTATTTCTACGACTGGTGTACTCTTGTTGGTGATGCTGTTGGTGCATCTGCTCTTGTTAGTACTGCGACGACTAGCAGTGGTAGCAGCAGCGGCAGCAGCAGGCAGGAGTTGCAGTAGCGGTCGTCCGTGGTTTTGGCGTGGTCGTAGTCGTAGTCACTGGTAGCCGACTCGTATTCGTAGTCGCAGTAGACAGTGACAGAGTCACCAGAACTTGCTGACGCATGACAAACACGACTAGCCTGAAACACAACGCGCTCGTTCCAGCTGCATGTCAAAGGACACATGTAGCAGTAGCATGACCGAGCATGGAACATCTTAAAGTCAAAACAGGATTGCCACCCTGACCCTCCCCGGTGATTCTCTGAACACCCAAGCCTCGACTTCGCTTTCCAAACATGTCTGAACCGTAGTTGCCAAGCCCCATACTGTAAACACAAACCCTCACGAAGGCTGCTGCGACATGCAAAAGACTGACGCAAAAACAAGAACAGCAAAGACAAGCATGCACAGCATTCTGAGCACCGTAAGCAGATTCAAAACATGTTTACCAGTCACGTTATGACTGGCCAGCTGCGTAAGCAGTGGAGCCGTTGTAAACTCTAAACTTCCCCAGCTAGCCCTGCCTTGCCAATTTTCGCAGCCTGCTGCGCAGCGCCGATGCTGCTGGACTCTAAGGATTGCCCCGCCTGGTTTGGCTTCGCAGCTCAAGGACGGCACGAGTGTGCTTACAGTTTTGGGCTGAAGGTTCTTTTTAACGGTTTCAGGTTCAGAGTTTAAGGTTTATGGTTCGGAAATGGGGTCTGGGGCTTGGAACTGATTGCTGAAGGAAGGCGTTGCGGCTTCTGCTGCGACTCCTGGCTGTATGAGCACAGGCTCTGAACAGCCAGAGGACTCCCCATGTTACCCGTTCTACTTTCGCCACATCCTCGCCGACAACGGTGAGCAGCTGTTTTTGTTGTCTCTCTCTCTCTCTCGCTCGCTCTCTGGCTCTCTCTGTAAATACACATGCACATGTACATGTACAAGCACATAAAAACCATATATGCACATACTCCATATGGAATGGGAGGGAGAGGGGGAGAAAGAGAGAGAGAGAAAGATTATAAAGTCTTGGATCAAACACGGACTGCAGCGTAGTTGCGCGGCGTAGGAGCGCAGGATTTAGTGAAGATCAGGGCTTTGGGTCGCATGGGGTACAGCTCAGGTTCCTGCAGCCGTAAGAATATAATGCAATGTCAGATGATACAATATATTAAAAGAAAATATAGAAACAGTATAATACAGTATAGTACAGTATGACATAGTATAGTATAATATAGTACAATATATAGCATAGTATAATGATAGAAAAAGCTGCCGGGAGCTGCATCAGCCACAACCATAGTCTTCGGGGTGACGGTTCAAAAAAATTAAATTAGGATCCAAGAAATTAAACCACAATGATCAAAAAAAATCAGGATCAATAAAAAATCAAATCCTTACTTTTGCAGCAGGGCTACAGAAAAACCTGAGGGGAGGGATCAAAAAAATAAGTTTGTATCAAAAAAATTAAACTGGTCGTAGTAGTCCCGTAGTATTTACATAGGAAAACCTCTGATTTCGCTATGTTTTCATAGAAAATGTTCTCGATATTTTAATAGCAAATGCCTCTATTGTCGGTGCCGAGGTCACGTAGCCACCAAAAACCGGGGACACTTAGCCAAGGCGAGTCCGCACCGTTTTGGGTCACTTCGCAACCAAATTTCGGGGTCACTTGGCCACCGGATTCAACTTTAGGGTTCAAGCTCTCAGCTTCAAACTTCTTCGGATGCATCATATATCATATATCTTAAACACACCCCGTCATCTGGCGATTCCGGTTCCTCCTGTATCTTAAACACGCCCCCTCATTTGGCGAATTCGGTTCATCGTAAATCTTAAATATGCCCCCTCATTTCGCGATTCGGATTCATCATCTATCAAAACAACACGCCCCCTCATTTGGCGATTCCGGTTCATCCTCATTTGGCGATTCCGTTCATCATGTACATTCAACACGCCCCTTTATTTGGCGGATTCATCATATCTCTACAACCCGCCCCCTGATTGGCGAAACGGTTCATCATATATGTTAGACATGCGCCCTTACTTGCCGATTCCGGTTCATCATATCTCTTAAACATGCTCCGTCATTTAGCGAACCCGGAGACATCATAAATCTTAAACACGCCCCGCTTACTTGGCGAATCCGGTTCATCATATACCTTGAACATGTTCCCTCATTTTGCGATTCTGGTTCCTCATATATCTACAACACGCCTTCTGATTTGGCGTCTCCTGTTCATAATATATCTTAAACACGCCCCCTCCTTTGGCGATTCCGGCTCAACCTATATCTTAAACACGCCCTCTCTTAGGCGTTTTCAGTCCATAATGTATCTTAAGCACGCCTCCCTCATTGGACGACTCCGGTTCATCATGTATCTACAACACGTCCCAAACACAGTGATCACATGATGGGTTTCAAGAAAGGAAACTCATCTACTTTGAAGCAAGCTTGCACTGCTTAAAAAGGGGGGCGCAGCCCAACCGCCCTTTGCAAACAGAATGCTCGCATGATAGGATCCAAAAACACTAACATGCTTTGAAGCTAGCTTGCACGGCTTAAAACAGCGGGGGGGGGCGCAGCCCCCCCCCAATTTGCAAACACAATGCTCGCATGATGGGTGTTAACCAGAACTTTAGGCNGGGGGCGCAGCCCCCCCCCCATTTGCAAACACACATGCTCGCATGATGGGTTTTAACCAGAACTTTAGGCCAGAAGCTTTCAGGCACGCCCGCTCATTTGGCGATTCCTGTTCATCGCATATGTTAAACACGCCCCTTTTACTTGGCGAATCCGGTTCATCATATATCTTAAACATGCTCCCTCATTTGACGAATCCGGTTCGTCATATATCTACAACACGCCTTCTGATTTGGCGTCTCCTGTTCACAATATATCTTACACACGCCCCTTCATTTGGCAATTCCGGCTCCGCATATATCTTAAACACGCCCCCTCCTTTGGCCATTCCGGCTCAACCTATATCTTAAACACGCCCTCTCATAGGCGTTTTCAGTCCATCATACATCTTAAGCACGCCCCCTCATTTGGCGACTCCGGTTCATCATGTTTTTGTTTTCTTCCTGCGTTCCTTCCTTCCTTCCGTGCTTTCTTACTTCCTTTCTTCCTTCCGTGCTTTCTCCCTTCCTTCCTTTCTTCCTTCCTTCCTGCGTTCCTTGCTTCCTTTCTTTCGTCCTTCCTTCCCGCGTTCCTGGCTTCTTTCTTTCCTTCCTGCCTTCCTTTCTTCCTAACTTCCTTCCTCCCTCCCTTCCTTCATTCCTTTCTTTCTTCCTTCCTTCCCTCTTCTTGCTGNTCTTTCCTTCCTGCCTTCCTTTCTTCCTAACTTCCTTCCTCCCTCCCTTCCTTCATTCCTTTCTTTCTTCCTTCCTTCCCTCTTCTTGCTGTGTTTTATTTTTTGATCGTAATTTAATTATATGTTGATCCTAATCTAAATTTTTCTTGATCCTAGTATATTTTTTTGTTGTTTACCCTTGCTTCCTTCCTGCGTGTTTCTTCTTTCCGGCCTTCCTTTCTTCCGCGCTTTATCCTGCCTTCCTTCATGCCTTCTTTGCTTTTTTGTCTTCCTGCGTTCCTTGCTTCCTGCCTTCCTTCCTTCCTTCCGTGCTTTCTTACTTGCTTTCTTCCTTCCGTGCCTTCTGCCTTCCTTCCTTTCTTTCTTCCTTCCTGNTCCTTCCTGCGTTCCTTCCTTCCATTCTTTCTTCCCTCCCGCGTTCCTGGCTTCTTTCTTTCCTTCCTGCCTTCCTTTCTTCCTCACTTCTTTCCCCCCTCCCTTCCTTCATTTCTTTCTTTCTTCCTTCCTTCCTGCCCTTTTCTTGCGGTGTTTCTTTCCTTACTTCGTTCTTTCCTTATTTCTGTCTTTTCGTTGTTCTTTCTTTCTGTCGTTCTTTCTTTCTTTCTGTCTTTCTTTCGTTCTTTCTTTCTTTCTCTCTCTCTCGCTCTCTCCCTAGGCATAGGGTGGATCAGCGCTCTTTTTCTTTCCTTCTTTCCTTCCTTAATTTCTTGCGATTTGCTAGTTTAATTTTTTGTGATCCTAATTTAACTTGTTTGATCCCTATCCCCAGTCTTCGGGGCTTTAGGGTTTAGGATAGAGCTTAGGGTTTAGGGTCTAGGGGCTAGGATTTACTGTCTTGGGCTTCTAAGGCTTTCGGGTGTAGGATCTAAGCTTGAGGGGCATTGGTGCAATCAAAAACATTACATGCTACTTCTCATTGCTGTTATTCCTTCTGGGTGCTTCTGCTGGAGATAAGAGGAGATGGAGCCTGATCGCGTTATGCTCCTCCCCTCCGCGAAAGCTTGCGTTTCGGGTTCAGGCTCTAGATTGCACATTCAAGGTACCCAGAGGCTAGTTCCTTTTTGGGATTACCTTATAGGATTCTATATATGAGCCCCCAAAAGGAACTACTATGGAGCCTTAGGGTAACAGAGATGGTACAGCCGACGGGCTGTAGGGCTTCGCCAAATCACCCGTAGACTTTCAAACCGAAATTCACCTACATAGCCCGACACCCGAAAAACTCCCTAAGAGAGGGGTCTGAACAGCCGGAGTAGGGTTTGCGGGTATGTTTTGATCTGACTATAATGAACAAAGAGCAGAACTAGTAAATTCTTCAGGCCCCTGTATTGAGCCGGCCTCCCTCAAGATCTTGAAGGCAGCTTTGCCACCATACTGGGCCTGACATGACAGGCACAGCTGGAAACCCGAAATTCGAAACCCAGAGAGCCCAAAGTCTCAGGCATTAAGGGCCCCTCAAAAACCCTTCAAAGCCCCAATATGTGGTTTAGCGTTTAGGGTTTAGGGGTTAGGGTTTAGGGTTTAGGATTTAAGGCTTTAAAGTTCCAGGTGCCCGATTCAAAAAAACTGTAAACCCTAAAGCACCCTAGACCCCGAACCCTAAGCCCGAAACCGTCCTGGTAGTCTTCAGACAGGCCCAAGGTCTTGGCATCACCTGCAGCGACCCGTGCAGCCGCACCGGCCTGCAGTATTCAGACGAAGCAATCTACAGACTCAGACCTTCTTAAGTTTCAATAGGGTTCCTTCCTATTTCCCATCAGCGTTCCTGGAAACGGTTTCTATGGGGTTTATAATAAGGGTTTAGTATAGGGGCCTTAATACTTGGAATGAGGTTTCGTAGGGATGTGAGAAGAAATGGGGTGCTGTGGGGTTTTATGCAGAAATATAGGGCGGTGTAAGGCTTTCAAACTAGAATAAAGGGTTTGAGTGGGAGCATCTTGAAGTATATCCCAGGATATGTATACAGAAATTATAAAGTGATATGTTTGCTGAGTGTTCGTGATATGTTTGCTGAGTGTTCATGCGCTGGGTTGCTTTACGGCCTACGGTTTGATAAGGCTCAGGCTTAGGGTGACATTGGATTCAGTGAAGAAGCTCTGCATGAGCAATCTTCTGAGGGCAGGAGGGCTTTAAAGGACCCCTCAGAACCCTAACCACTTACTTGAAATCTAAAACCCCAAAACCCCCAAGCCGTAAAAGGATCCTTTGACCCTTACCATGAGCCTGAGAGGTTCGTGGACTCAGTCCCTAAAGTCTCTGGGCTCAAAAAGCTTTAGGCTTTAGGGTTTAGGGTTTGGGGTTTAGGGTTTGGTGTTTAGGGCTTAGGGGCGGGTTTAAGGTTGACCAAACCTCTTCTAGTTATTGAGACTCCCATACTATGGCATAGAGCCCTCATAGGACCCGTATGCAACTAAAAAGGGGGCCTCAAAACTCGAGCAAACGTCGAGCAAGCGAAGTGTGGGGGTGGAGGAATCTTAAGGATTGCTGTCATGTCATGGAGGGCTTGGGGTTTAGGGTTAAGGGGGTTAGGGTTTAGGGGTTTAGAGGTTTAGGGGTTTGGGGTTTTACGCGAGGCAGTTTCAAAGGAACTCACTACGTTTGCTCGGGGCTCTTACCGAACACCGAATCCCAGTAAACAGCAACACTATTCCTTAGTAGTTATACTCTGATGTACCACAAACCCTATTCTGAGCTCTTACCGCACACCAGTCACAAGCCCCTTGACCCTGATTGATGGAAGCCTTGACTCCAAATCCAACATCTACGACCCAAGCCCTGAGCCCTAGAAGCCCCAAACCGGAATCCCCTAGAGCCAGACCTCAAAGCCCGAAGCCCTGAATCCTCGAACCCGTTTAGAGGCCCTTCTAGGAACATTTTCGGAACTCTTACAACTTATGAGCCCCTTCAAACCCAGCCTAACCCATGAAGACCCAGGCCCCGTCCCAAAACCAAACCTGCTCGGTTAGGGACCGATGCTCCTGACCGGCAACCACGAAGCGAAGGAGTGTTTCGGGATAAGGGTTTAGGGTTTTGTATTTTGGTGCTTCTGGATTTTTATCGTTAAGGGTTGAGGATTACGGCTTTCCTTTGGCCCCTCTCGGGAGGAGCACCAACTTCATGCAGTAAGTTAGAGTATGAATGTGTGGATGATTACAACAATACGCTTTGCAACCTGCCATCAATTTACAGAAAATCTACCTAAACATGTTTATTGTATTCAATGATGTATGCTGTGAGAGGCCACTGCTCCTTTGGCAACCCATGCCATAATTCTGACTTTTGGGCTTCTGACGGTTATGATGATGACTTGATGCCGTAGGATGGCCGCTGGACGCTGTCAAAGCTTCTAGCCATGATCCGTTCTCAGCGCAAGAGATTCAAGTCCGGAGAACATCGCTTGCTGAGAGATATCCAGGTTGGTGCTGTGCCTTCTTGAACATTTAGGCCGCGCACGGCGGGCTCCAGAAGGAGTCATTGTTGATGCTCCTTTCCTTTGTAAGTGTAGCCAGTCAGCACCGCAGCGCTTTACTTGCAAAGAGCAGGCCAACAGGTGTGACACCCGTCACGCCTGGCTTTCAGTGCTGTGCCCGACTGCAGGAAGACAACGTGTACTGCTACTACTACGACTACTACTACTGTATACTACGACTACGACTACTACTACTACTACTACTACTACTACTAGTAGATGATGACTTGAAATGGCGATGGATAAGCACAACACAGGCTACTACGACGATAGTAGCGGTAAGGATCCACGCGGCACTGGCACTCCACCCAAAAGACTCCAAACCTAAAAGAGTGACCGCCTAAACCCTGCAGTTTCGGCGGACAGTGGACGCCAACACAGGCCTACGAACCAGTACGGTTAGGGTTCAGGGTCTGGGGTTTTCTGGGGTTTTGTGGTTTATAGGCTTTAGGGCTGAGGCCCAAGGAGTTTCCGCTGCGGGGTTTAAAGTTGAAGGTTCAAGGATGCCATCGACAGACCTTCAGTTTAAAGAGGCCAGCTCTGACACACGTACACACGCAACCAGCCCCAAACCCCCAAAGCCCCAAACCCCCTAACCCCGAAGCCCCAAAGCCCCTAACCCCGAAGCCCTAAACCCCCAAACCCCTAAACTCCTGCACCCTAGCCCTAAATCCTAAATCCTAAACCCTAACCCTAAACTTCCCTAAACTAAACCCCGAAGGACCAGGCCTTCGCAGCCTCCTTTGCGGCGGTTTCAGCAGTATCGCACGTCCCACAGGCCGGGACGTAGTGGGGATAAGCCTGGCTTTCAGCCGGGTCGCATGGGGCTTTCGGGTTTTGGGATATGAGGGTCTTAAGGGTTTAGGGCATCGGGCTCAAACGGTTTAGGATTATTGTCTTTACGGTTTGGGCTTTAAGGGTTTGCCCATGGGCTCCATAGCGGTTCCTTTTTGGGATTACCTTATAGGATTCTAAATATGAACCCCAAAAAGGAACTACTACGGAGCCTCTAGGTAGGCACCTGGGTGGATGCTTTTCGCCTTTGGGGGCGCTCGCCTTTTCGCTCGCCTCGGGCAAGCGTCGCCTTTGAACTTGCGGCGTTCCGGCAGATCGTCCCTTTTCAGGGTTCCCTGTTTAGGGTCCCTGTTTAGGGTTCCTTAAATCTATACGGGTGTAGGGTTTAGGGTTGCTCCCAGCTAGTACGCACTGCTACCCTGTCGTCACGTTTTGGGTGATGTTGGATTGCGGGCGCGGTCGGCCTGGCACCGTCAAGATGACAGAGGCCATTGAGAGTCTGGAGATCCGTAAAGGGAAGATTTAGGTTTTAGGGTTTAGGGGGTTTAGGGCTTAGGGTTGAGGGGCAATCTCCCGACAGTCTTGGTGCTTCAGTCACGAAGGCTATGACCTGTCTCCAACCCCGAAGTCCTACAGAAATACATTGCATGGGAAACCCACTGAAGCCAATGCAAGAAAACCTCTCAATCTCTGCCACAGGCCTTCAAGCCCCTAGTATTGAAACAGCACCCGACACCCTAATACTTAGTGGTTGAGAAGTCTAGCCGCTGAACTAAACCCGGACATATCAGCAACCCGAACACTCTGTGTGTGTGTGCACGTGTGTTCCTATAAGAACAAACAGAGACAGACAGACAGAGACAGAGACAATGTTTGTTCTTATCGCAACAATCATCGCATCCACGGCAAGACACCCAAGCCCAAAACAATAACCTACGCCCACTAAACCCTAAACCCTAATACAACCCTTAAGCAATAAACCCCAATCCCTAAAACCCTAAACCCCAAACCCCTAAACCCCCAAAGCCCATGGGCCTGGGCGTGCCAAGCCCACGTGCAAAGCAGCAGCGCCCGGTACATCGCTGCCCGCGGCCAGGGGCTCCCCAGGCCAAAGGCTGCGGTCACTGCGAGTCACGGCTTACAAGCGAGGCCCTGGAAAAAAGGCAGAGACTGACACGGAGAGAGACAGAAGAGAGAAGAGAAGGGAAGAGAAGAGAGAGAGAGAGAGAGACACATATTGAGAAACGGATCCACGCTTTCCTCGAACCTGATGCCAAACGAAGCCTCTTTTTGCTTCCAGCTTCTCTGCTGCTTCTTGCATCACTGCACTGCGCCGAGCATGACACCTGCGGTTCCCAAGATCGTCTGCATCAGAGAAACTCTTTCCCTGAAAAAACTTCCTGAGTTCATAGCGGATGCTTCGCCAGAAAGGCTTCGCACGCTCGGTGTCCTGCCAGCTGGCTCTTCTCTATTCTGAGGAGGACCCCTTGCGTGCGCGTGCCCTGCTAAGAGTCAAGCTCTGCATCGTGTCTTATACCTTGGGTGGAACAAGGTCTTGCTTGCATGGTTCGGCCGATAGGCATCCCGGATCTTGGAAGGGTGCTAGCGAGAGTAGGCAGTACGTATGATCGTCATTGAGAGCCAGGAACACGGAGAACCCCAGGGTCCAGGGGTTTAGGGGCTTAGGAGTTTAGGGCTTAGGGGGATAGAGGTTTAGGGGCGTAGGGTTTGAGGGTTTAGTGAGGGCTTCGGCCCACTCTATCATACCTCACAACTGGTCTGGAGAACCCAGAAGCGCCTTTGTCAGGGAAGGGTTGCATCCTCCGCCCTCGGCGTGTGGAGGATGGAGACCTTGCAGGCGCGGGAAAGGAAGAGACTGTCAGACCGGCTTTGAGCTGCTACCGCCGAGAATACGATTTGTGCCAGGGTTGTCGCAGGGCCAGTTTCAGGGGCACTGCAAGGGATACTATATATCTCATTCTGGCGCATTGCTCGCGTGCACACAGCTCGAGCCAGGAAACCAATCAACATCGTCCGCCGGATCACTTGAGATGCAGCCGGATTCTGTCCATAAACATATCTGAGGACAACAGCATAGCAATCAAAGCTATTTTCAGATTTAAAAGCCGGCCAGCTCGAAGTGCTGGGCCCTCGAATGACTCGTGCCACGGTTCGGTTCTCACTGGTGGGCGTAGCTGCCCCAGCATTCTCGATACTCATAGCGCTTGCAGTACACCTCTTCGTTGTAGTTTGGGGGGTGAGCCTACCGGACACCAATCACATTTAAACCGCCCTCCGGATCACTTGAGATGCGGATGGCTGATACAGCAGAAAGAGCAGAGGAATGCAGCGCTTTACGCGATCCAAGCTGCTATCGAGGCATCAAAGTTGCAATTAAAACTGAGACCTGCTCTCCGTTCTGGGCACATCGAACGGCTCACGTGGTGCTGGCTAGCGGCTAGCGGGCGTAGCCGCCCCAGCGATGTCGGTAGCGAGGAGGCGAAGACTGAGGAGCATCACAGTACACCTGCACGTTGAAGGTCGTCTCCGCCGAGCCGGCGTCGTTGGAGACCGTGCACTTCACTGGGGTCTTGCCCAGGCGGAAGAGGGATCCCGAGGCCGGAAAGCATTCGGCTCCGGCTCCACAGCCAGTTGCAGGCACGTCGAACTGAACTCTGATGGGCCGGCAGTACGGGCTGCGCACTTCCATGTCTGAAGTCGGCCCGAAGCTGGGCGGCTCCACGCCCTTTGCCACTGTGATCTCAAAGTTCTGGCTGGCTTCGTTACCTGACGCATCTCTTGCGGTGCACTGTACTGGGGTGTTGCCAACAGGGAAGAGACTCAGGGAGGGAGGAGTGCAGGTGACTTGGGGAGGGCCGCATCCATCGGTCGCCACAGCTTCGAAGCTAACCTGGGCAGAGTCGCCACAAGCTGCATCAGCGGTCTTGTCCACAAGGGTCGGGACAAAGGCCGGTGGAGTGGTGTCGCCTGCGACCGTCACCTGGAAGGTCATCGGCGTTGCGGCGTTGCCTGTGGAATCTCTCGCCGTGCAGGTGACATCTGTGGTGCCCACAGGAAACAAGCTGCCGGACGGCGGGACGCAAGTGGGTGTAGCAGGGCCGTCACAGGCATCCGAAACCTCCACCACAAAGGTTACCTGGGCAGTCTCTCCACAAGTTGTCACATCATCGATGTCACCAAGCTGAGTGATGACAGGAGCCACATTGTCCCCGCCGGTCACGTTCACATCGAAGTTTGCCTTGGCGGTGTTTCCCGAAGGATCTGCTGCCGTGCATTCCACGGGAGTGCTTCCAAGCTGAAATGAAGATCCAGAGGAAGGGGTGCAGAGCACACTGACCGGCTGGCACTCATCGGTGAACGTTGCGTCAAAGATGACCTCGGCACTGTCACCGCAGCTGCCAGCATCGCCGGTGGGATTGACGGGCGATACCACTGGCGATCCAGGTGGCGTGCTGTCGCCCACGACCGTCACTTGAAAGGTCATCGGCGTTGCGGCGTTGCCTGTGGAATCTCTCGCCGTGCAGGTGACATCTGTGGTGCCCACAGGAAATAAGCTGCCCGACGGGGGGATGCAAGTGGGTGTAACAGTGTCGCAGTTATCGGAAGCCTCCACCGCGAAAGTTACCTGAGCAAGCTGGCCGCATGTTGTCACCTCTATGACGTCCGCGAAGCTTTTGCTCAAGATCGGAGGCTCGGCGTCCTTCACCTCTGTCTCGAAGCTGAACGTGTAGCCATCCGAGCTTTCGCAGGAGATTTGGGTCGTGCCCAAGGGAAGAGGCGCAGCAGTCGAGGGATTGCAGATGTAGGAAACCCCCAGGATGCATTCCTGGGTTGGTTTAGGGTTTAGGGTTTAGGGTCTTGTTGAGGAAGTTAACTTAAGTTACCATTATAAGGAAACGCCGACCTAGCGGCGTGTTGGATGAGTCCAGGGAGAAACCTCCTTTTTTCCCTCCTTTTACAGCCCCCAAAAAACGCGCGCGAGAGAGCCCGCAGGGTGGAGGGGGGCGCGGTCAAGGTCCCCCCCCTCCCCCCCCTCCCCCCTAATCCGTAAGCCCTGACTCCTGGTTCTCCCTAAATCCCTCAACCCAT
>BGNK01002798.1:16726-87633 GCA_003297005.1 Symbiodinium sp. clade A Y106
AGACAGACAAGGTGCCGGAAAGAAAACAAGCAGTGCGCCTTCAGTTTTGAGCTTCTTCAGAGACCAAGATTGCCAGTGTTGGCTGGGATTGGGAGGAGAGCCCAGTTTGCTGCCAATATTCTATTCCCATCAGAACTCTACCTGCAGCCTCGCCGAATGTTAACGAAGCATTGCCTGCAACAAAACCATAGCCTGTGAGCTGCCCAGCTTCGAGAGCTTCGTTGAGTCAGTTGGCACGTATCTCAGTTGTGTCGGAGTATTCTCATTCATCCGTGCTGCTCGAGATCTGGAAGTGCAAAGCCAGCCCGGTGACATGTCCGATCTGCCAGCCGACTGCTCTCTTCAAGTGTGATTGAAGCCGGGCTCCTCGCACCACGAAATGCCCTTGTTCCTGGTTACAAAGCCTCAACCGGGATCTCGCTGGCAGCGTGTGCCTCATCGCGAGAAACTGGCGCCTTCATCCGTGCATCTTGTCTTGGGCTTGTCTCCATCAATACGAACACTCAGTCATCCTACTTGCTAAAACCTCTTCCTCGCTGCCTTGTGTAGTAACTGCAAGCATAAACTTTATCACCACTCCTTATTGTATCTAAGTGGCTGGGTAATTGCGTTTGTGGCTCACTGCCTCTCCACGTGTCCACTGACCGCTCATAGCCAACGCTTCGCTTGCAGAATGCGACTGAACCATAGCAAAGAAGCGTTAGACATGCCAGATACGGATCAGTGTGTAGGCCATGTGTACTGAAACGGTCTGATAGGCACACGTACTGCTACTGCATGCTACTAAGCCATCCAAGCCACGATGACATAACTCCTCAAGTGTCAACTATCTGCTGTCACCGACGCGACGTAGTGACCATGCCAGGGAAACATCGGGCAGCTTAACTGCAATGGTGCATTTACAGTGGCCTCGGCCTGCTTTGCAAATCTGTCCTCCTTCACTGTGTGCTCAGGGCCTCTAGGGCTTTCCAAAACGCGTGTCACGCGATTTTTTCTCTTCTGGAAACTCAGCTGAGGCCCACATGCCTGCCAGCCGCGGCGGGATCTGGACACTACTTATTCGACGGGCCAATCCCGAATCTCATCGGAGATCGGCCGGCGCAGCTCTCTGTTTTGCCCTTTCCCGGCAAGGATTGCTGCAGCTGCAGCGCGCCGTGCAGCCACCGCACCCAGCTCAGTCAGAGGACCCTCATCAAGCAGCAGAGAACATGCGAAAACCAAGCCTGTGTCGGTTGCCGTCAGGTTGCGCGCCCTGGTGAAACGCCCCTCCAAGCCGCGCTCCAGGCGGCAAAGGCACCAGATGAGAAGAACGGCTGCGGTTATCCTGGTCAATATACAGCATACTGGTACTCTCTGCTGGGCCCATGAGAAACCGAACTACTTCAATTCGTGCGTGTCTCCGTTACTCTGCTGAGCAACGCTTCTGGAATCAACTGGATTTCATATGCTCCCTTGCACTCGTGCATCCCTCGTTTGTGACGAGAGGCATGCTGGAAGAGGGCAGAGGCTTGGCAGTTCCGATGGCATGCACGGTGCTGTTTGTAGTATCAACAGCAGCCTAAAAGGATGACGGGAAATTTGCGCAGAATCACAACGACCTTTGGCCCCAGCATGCTCGCCTGCCGGAAGCGGAATCCCGACCAGGCGGAGAGACGGGCCCGCCGACATGCAAAAAGGGGAGCAAAGCCACGGCCGAGGCCGCGGGCATCCCTCTGAACTTTTTTCAATGTTCTCAAACTGTAGACCATTGGCGAGCGTCTTGATAGCTACGAGGCATGTAGTGACGAGATGTATGTACTGTATACTGTGTATGCATCTGCCACCTTTTGCATCTCTGTAAGACACGGCTCCCTGTGGACCGAAGGGTCCCTTAGGTCTTCTTTTCCGGGGTCGCTTGGATCTTCAATGTAGTCCTTCGAAGTGTTTTTGCCAAAGCCTAAACCCTAAAGTTTGAAGAAACCTTGGGTTTGTTTTCGTTGTTTTAAGGGAAGACCTAGACTGACCCAAGCGACCCCCAAATTGAAGACCCAAGAGGGACAAAAACCCTCCGTATGTTGCTGCGCTCTATCAGGTTCTGGTATGTTACAACAGTATACCGTATCATGACGCTGTCATACATCATACACGATTTGCAGTCATTATCGTCACAACGGAGCCGTTGAGGACGAAGGCCCCGCCCGAGCAAAGTGTGGAGGCAGCGGTCGTCATCCAGGCCCAGGCTAAGTGCGCGTTCATCCTGGCTGGATCGAGCACGATCGCAGCTTCTGTAGTAAACGCCGCCTGCCACTTGTCGCACCTCCTGTGCTGCCGGTCCTTGAACAAGATTAAATCGACTCACGCGGTTTTTGCACAGATACGCGCGAGAATGTGCTTGTGAAGACCCGAAACCTATCTCCCGCCAATGCAGAGGCCAAGCTTCCAAACTCTTCTGCAGCAGCTGCTGATGCCCTGCACTCCCAAGCAGCATCCTCTGATGACTGGCGACTGTGCATGATTCATGTTGCGCAGGCAGAGCACCTTGCAAACGAGGCAGCTGCATGTAAGGAGGTCGCCGCCCCAGTCGTACAGCAGCAGAGACCAAGGCTGCATGCATTGAACTTTCAACTCTCGATGTGCTTGTCTCTCCATCTGCATTTCTCTCTCTTTCTGGCCCTCTATTGACACACGCTATCTACCCCTCTCTCTCTCGCTCTCTCGTGTTCTCTCTCTTGCTCTTTCAGGCTATGTCTGCCTGAGGCTTGGGATGCAAGGGAAGCGGTTCGACTCCTTCGGCAGGCAGCTGCATTGATGGAGCGACTTCCACGAAATATGAAGATAGGCATTGGCTGTCATTGGCTCATCTCCAAGCTGGCTCAGTGGCCTTGTGCTTTGTGGGGCCTAAGGCTTGCTAGAAAGGAATTCAAGGTTTCGAAGCTCAGTGTCCGCAAGTTCCGAGCACAAGCTTCCTCCGAAATGCTCTTGAGACGCCAAAGCCCCAGGCCTCGAAGCTGTTTAGCACCTGCACTTACAGCGACCCGAGCAGGTCCAGACAATCGAGAAACCACGAGTTCTTGGCATTGTTCATAGTCTGCCTTGCGCAGTGCCGGGAATAACGTTTTGGTAAACAGAATCCTGGAACCCCAGACGACCATTTTCTACAACACCTTCTGGTTTGCGATGGGCCCAGTAGTCAGACGCAAGACTAGCTGACTAGCTGGGTACAGCTCAACAACGAGATGCATCACAGACCAGAAGTGAGCCGAGTGCGTAGTGCCAAAACGAGTTGTTGTGGGTTGGCTTCGGTAAGGTCTGCGAATGCTGCGAGGCACACCTTGTGCTTTTGGTTGAAGAGCTGAAGCAGGTGATGCAGACTCAGATGATCTGCGTTGCAAAGACTGCATTCAGTACCTTACGTGCTCACTAGGCGGCCATCGGCCACCCATCAACTCATACGTCAGATCCCGGTGTGCGACACTTTGTACTTTAGCTGTCCTTGGTCCAAAAGCTCTGCCGTAGTGAGGATGACCTCTCCTATACAGGAAGCAGCTACGACGAGCTGCTAACGAGGTGCTGCAGGCTTGCCTGAACTTTACTGGCAGAGGTTGCAGCGACAGCGATCTGCGAGCTTCCGGGCTGTCATTTTCAAAGTGCATCGTTTGAGTATCTTCGAGTGCGATTGGGAGCATGGAGGGTTTTCTTAGAACTCTTGAGCGTTTGAAGGTCCTCGATGTGGAGGATCCCAAGACACGCAGCCTCGTCGGCGATGCCCTGCGCACGCAGTGCTCTCGGCAAGGAGGCTTTAAGCACCATTGTCCGTAAGTGCGTGTCTTTGCAGACTCGGTGCCAATCCAAGCATGGGGAACTAGCCTTTCTTGTCTGGCTTCGCCGAGGTTCGGCGTGCAGTGACGGTGGAGCTTGGAAAAACCTCTGCTGCGAGTTTGCACAGTTCCAGGGATCTCCGAGTTTTTCCCTGCTCAAGAGAGCCTCGCCCAAGAGCCTTTGAAGGTCCAGACATAAGCACCGACAGAAGCCATCCAAGAAGCCTCGAAACCAAAGGTAGACCGGCCTGCGTATGCCAAGAGAGACTTGAACTCTCAATGTCTGCAGCTGTTTCATGTTCCGTTTTCATGAAGAGAATCCAGGCAGAAGCCACCACACACCATCGGACAAGTCGAATCTTCCCCTGCATGAGCTTTCCACTAGCCAAACTGCTAGAGCTGCTTGCGAGTCCTCATGCATTTTTGACCTCTCGCTGTGGCACCGATGATTTCGAGCTCCCAGGGATACCGAGTCAGGAGCCTGGGGCGAAGCACTGCAGGGCGAGTGACGTGTGCTAATGACTCAGTAGCAATCCTTCGCTCAGGTTGCACCCGGCGTGGCGCCTGCTACATTGCGCCCCATCGAGACTTGGCAGCAGTCTTGAGGCATTTGCAGCGCATTCCCGCCCAACGCATGTCCTCTCATTCCTGACAGGAGCGGATGATGTCCATGCCGACGTGCAAATGACACCCAGCTACAACTATGTTCTTGCTTGACAAGTAGAAAGCTTGGGGTTCTAGCCCTCGTCGGCACGCCTCCGCAACTGATGCAGCCGACTGCGCACTTCACCTAGATGCCTCGCAAGCATCTCCAAAGCCACTGCATCGAGCAGTGGTCGCCTCGGCCACTTGGACCAGCAAAACCGAGAGAGAGAGAGAGACAGATACACAGAGAGAGGCAGCATGGTGGTACTCGTAGATGTCACAGATGCCTTCCATGCTCAACATACAGCAGCTCACTCAAGGGCAGGACCAAGCAGCAAAACTCCAGGATAGGATATTGATATGAACTTTGTGCGACAGTACCACCAAGGCACTGCCGAGGGCGCGTAAGACAGTGACGAGCACCTGAGTCAAGCAATGGTAGAAGTCTTCGAAGAATTCACAGAAAAAGCCATGCAACAAGCGATAGCGCATCGTTTGGTAACCAAGCCAATCCAGCCATCCCAGATCACGGACTAAAGAGAGAAGTGTCCTTCTGGCTCATAGAGCAAAAACAAACTGGCGGCCAAAAGTTGCCTGTCAAATGACATCCCAAAAACCAGAGCAGCGCAAGGCCTCGTCTGACAGATGAAAGAAATTGCATGAAAAAGTGACCATCGGGACCGTATCACAAAAGATTTGGAAAGTAATGGCAAGTACCACTTCCAATCTGCATGGTACTGTTTTCCTGCCCAGAGCTTGTTCGATGCTGTAAGCTGTCGGCAGCTTGCTTTTGGCTGTTAGCTGAGAAGACTCAAGGCGCATCCCGGCGCCGATGCCACGTGCCAGCCTCAGCGAGGGATGTATAGCTTCCTGAGGACCGGCAAGAGTAGTCTGAAGTTTTTGACCAGGCATTCCCGTCGGTCGACAAAGCCTGGGTTCGCAAGTTGTCATCATGCCTCATCGATGCCTGAGTTTTGTTTTGCTATCACTTGCAGCAGCTCAGTGTTGTGGTATGACCATGAGGCGCAGGTCGCTCATCAGCAGTGTGCCTGTGTTTTCTCTTCCCTGGGCTTCTCTGTTTAGCGACTCGAGCAGCTTCACACATCTCCGCTCAATGGTGCCTTGCACTCCTTCACTCAATCGACGTGCATGCAAAAGAAGAAGGACAACGCCCTATGTAGTAGAGGTTGTGGCAACCCTGCAAATGCTTTTGCAAAAAATCTGAGACTCTAGATTGTAGGTTCGAGGCTGAGAGAGAACTTCAGCAGCACCCCGACCTGCACGCGTCACTCGTACGCAGGGCTGCAATGTCAAGTCTGCTAGCATGTTGACAGAAGAAACGTGTTGAGCACTCACCGTCTCAGAGAATTGCCTGCTGCGTCCGGTGAGGGCTCGATCGAATTTGCCACCCTCTGCGACGGCAAACTGGGTGGCGTGCCCTGGCCATCCGCGAGGATGTGATTTAGAGTCTCCTTTTGATCTTCTCATTCTATCTGCACACTAGAATCTATGTGCGCTGAAGGTATCCAAGTCCTCGCGTCGCAGCACATCCGGCACTCTCGTCCACTGCCAGGCCTGATGGACGACGGATGGGCCAAGGGTATCTTTGCCATCAGGAGACCAATGATGCGGGGCACGGATCAATGCGAGCGTAGCGAGCGTCTCAGGTCGCAGCTCGTCCATCCGATGGTCTCGCCTCGGATACCAGAGGCACGGGGCACGGGCGGCCACCGGGCTGCGACACGTTTGACCGCTCCGCAGCTCCGCTGCTCCGCTGCTCCGCTGCTCCGCTGCTCCGCTGCTCCGCAGCTCCGTTCCGTTACGAGGTGTCCGTCGCCGTGGACATGTTGAGCCGCTCCCGAGAGGCCCCCGCAGGGTTGAGAGAGCCCGAGCTTGGGCTTGGCCGCTTTCTTCAACTCAACGCTTGAAGTGGCGCCCCAAGGCCTTCATCGTCTGCAGCGGTTCGGGTCCGGCGCGCTCGACAGTGGCAGCAGGCCTGCTGGGCACACTGCCCTTCTTTTCGCTGGGCCCTGCCTGAAGTCAGGTCACTTCGGTGCCTCGCCCCCGACCTCGCCGCGCTTCGATGCCCCACAACCACAGTCGCCCAGGCCAGGCGACGCGTGACGCATGTGACGCCCGCTAGAAAAAGTAAACAGCCCTCGGGCGGCTGAAAGGTTGACGGCACATGCTCGGCCTGGGCAGCTCCAGGCTACGTGCGTGGGATCGGGACCCGCCCCCGAGGGCACAGGCTCCGCTCTCCGTTTTGAGCCGAGGCGCCGCGGCCTTCGCCTTCGGGGCCTTCGGGGCCTTCGGGGCCTTCCGGGCCCGGGCCTTCGCTCTGGGAGCAGCCGCGGCCTCAACGGCCGAAGCGCACGCAGACGCACGCAGACGCACGCAGACGCGCTCTTTGCTCTTGAGTCGAAGTTCTGTGAAGGGGTCCTTTCCAAGTCTGCGCTCACGCACGGATATCTCTTCGGCTGCACGGATCAATACTGACGACACTGAGGCACCATCAGCAGGCCCTGAGGCAGATGCGTCGTGGAGCGCGGCTGGCCAGCAAATCAAGTCTGAGCTGCTCAGAACCGTTGAAACACGGGTGACCTGAACAAGGCTTGCCGAGGGCCCGCTGCCATCACAAAGCCGGCTGATTCCAGGCCGAGCGGCTCGGACAGTGGCTTCGCGGCTTCGCTTGTGTGCTTGTCTTCGTCTTTCACCGGAAGGGGCATGTGTGCTTTAACAGGTGGAGCTCAACGGCAACCTGCTCGAGAGTTACCAAGCTGCAGCTTCACTGCCTCGGAGTCTCACGCTTCCTGACCTGGTGGACAGCTGTGCTGCTATGCTGAGGAGCAAAGCCACCGTCGCACATTTGCAGGTTGCGCAGCCGACAGACTTGTTGGCTCCTTGCGAGACAATGACTGCAACGACCGCGACGGCGATGACGGCGACGACAGCTTCTCTGCCTAGCCGCAGCGAGCATCTGCCTGCATCCATGACTCAAGCAATGGAAACTGTAACCCTGCAGCCAGAAGTGCCAGATGTGCAGCCACAAGCGCCAGCAGACACGGCACCGACAGCACCGGTTTTTCGGCAAGCACGAGTGGGCTCGGGTCCGCAGCCGGTACGGCAGCAGCAGACACGAAGCCAAGCACCGCCAGGGAACTCTACAGACACAGCCGCAGCCTGTCGTTACGAAGCGCAGCCGACGGCAAAAACAAAGGACTGAGCAATCGAAGAGACCTGAAGTGTGCCCTCGGCTGTTGTCATCCGTTTCAGCAGAGGAGCTATCAGCCTCGGGGCCAAAGGCCGCCCCCAGGGTACCACCTGCGTCGCCTTCGCCCACATCGGAGCAAACAGGAGCCGCAATAGGCCAGGCCAGGGCAAGTCTGCGCAGGTCAACGCAGCGAAAGCGTCGATTCGAAGACACATTCAGAGTGAGTGCTGCGACCAGGCGCCAAGAGCCTAAGCTGCCCCAGCTCGGAGTCGGAGCATGCGCGGAAACAGGAGCCCCGGGCCCCGGGGTCCTCGGAGGGCTGAGCTCGCTTGCATGGCTCGTACTAGCAGGAGGACGGTGAGACTCAGAGTGCTGGACGTGAGACGCCGCGGCCTGAAGAGTCACTTAATAACTTAAGAGTGACCGAGGTGACAGAGACAGAACGCCACGGTTTCATCGTGGAACTGCATGGTTCACAAAGGTTTGACTCTCCCCGGGACGCTTGCTACACAAGCTGCAAGGCCATCGGGGTGCGTCTGTTCACGCAACGGAAGCTACGCCTCCAAAACGATGCCGGCTTGAAGCAATCAATCGGCTTCTCAGCTTGAAGTCTCCTAGTCATAGTCTTCGCTCCTTCTGGTGCATGTCTGTCCCCTCATGTCTCAAGTCTCAGAGTCCTCTCTGAGCAGGCGGCCCCGGCAGAGCCGCTCCTGGCGCGTTTGGCCTTCCTCGAGGTCTCGAGTTGACCTTCAGGAACTAAGAAAAGTGAAGTGTTGACGGCGAGGAGGGCTGCAAGATCTAGTGACTTTTAAGCTCTTGGGGAGAAATTCCCTTGTGCATCTGGCACCAGGCACAGGCCTCAGATCGCCGCTCAGACAGCACGTAACAGCGTACCACTCGGCGCGGCGGAGGAACTTTCATGTTGCATCTGGCGTGCCCGTTAGTGCCGATGGACATCACTCAGGCTCCAACTTACTCGCGCATCTTCAGCTGCAGTTCAGTTTATGTGGTTTCAAGAGCTCTAGGAGTCTGTCTGTTTTCATTTATTCTCATCTCTTGAAGTGGGCACTCCAACACAGGCACATACAACGGCAGCAAGAGCAGCTGAACCGCTTGGAGGTGCAATGCAAAGTCGGATCGTGGCTCTGGGTCTCCGAGTCATCAGCTCTTCCAGGCCCTTGTGGAGGAGAACGCAGAGCTCCGTGCCAAGCTGCATCCGAAGCGTGCCAAGGCCTATCGAAAGTGGCGAAGGGTTTTGGAGAGGACCAGGACAGCACAGACAGGCAGACAGGAACCTACTAATTGGTCCGGACAAGCGAACTTGTACACAAGTTGAGGCCAGTCCTTCGGACCGAGCCGTCAATCAGCTAGGCAGGTGTAAAGAAGCCGGCAATGAAACTAAAGGGTGGGACGCGTGGGGGGAATATCCGAACCGACACCAAAAGGGCTTGACCTCATCCTCAAGATCCTGCGTGAGGTGGTCGATACAACGAAGAGAGATCTTCGCCTTGCAGAAGGACTGACGGAATGGAATGAGTGTCTTTTTGCAACAGAGATATGTATGACGTGGCCAGGGGTAGGCAGAACGCAGAGAGGTTCAACGTGCAGAGAGGGGACGCAGCATTCAGCGAATACACTCAGATTTGAAGAACACTGCTGCGAGTCAGCCTGGAGAGGACCTGCGGCAGTGACCACTACCACAACGCCGGCTCTCCGAGACTCACCGCCACCAACGATGCCAAGGCACATGTGTAATGAATCTCGCAGAGCATCGCAGAGCCTTCCTGTCCCTGAGCATGCCCCTGACAAGGCGATTCCGCACAGCACCGGGAGAGGCCAGCCATCTTCTTTCATGGTCAGTTTCGAGGGTCAAGGTAAGAAGGCTGCACCTGCGGTAAACTCACTTCGCACGTTGGTCTTGGTTGTGAACGGATGAGCTTCTCGGGGAAAAACCCTGCGAAAGAATGCCCCTGAGGTGAGAACGCAGGCAGACGCTCCCATCGTGGTGTGCTCGGACGAATACATCATATCGGTGTGTCCTTGTCCGAGAGTATGAGAGACTCTCAGGTCCTGACTGCCCGGACCACCCCGCGCAGTCCAGGCGGACGTACTGGTCCCTCGGAGGCTCTGCGGGGCCCTCCTCGATGAAATGGACAGAACTTCCATGACAAGAATAGAAGTGCAAGCTATACGAGACAGCGAGCGCCCGAAGACACACTCAGTATAACAAGTCGCGGGTTCTCAATGCTGATACTGGAAGTCTTGACGATGGCTTCCGACCGTGCGCACGCGTTCCTGATGATAGCTGTGTCCACTCTGCTTCGATACAGCTGTGTAAATCTGTTTTTGAAATCGCCATCGCAGGCCAAGGTGGCCATGGTCGAGCAGACCTTGGCAGATCCCTGGATTGCAAAAGTTCAGGGTGCTTTTCATTATATCGGCTCACCACTTCGGGGTTTTAACATGCTTACTGCATTCCTGGATTGTACTTCCTGTGCGTGTGTGGTACCTACGGCGTGTAGATGCCTGTTTTTCTGAAGGGAGTGACAATCTGCGACAGACCAGCATCTCGACCGGTATCGTACTCTGATTGAAGGTTCTGTGCATGTCGGCATGAACGGGTTGAGTGCTGTAAGGAGCTGGAGCGGGCCCTCGGCCTGGCCGAGCAGCCCGGCTCACGGCGAAAGCTTCGCATCTTTGCTCGACTGGCTTTCTGGGAGCTGGGGACCTAGGAACAAGCACCTCATCGTTGAGAAGTGAGGATGACGAGGCAGATCCTTGCACGTGACTTTTGCGATTACGAAGCATCGAATCTCACAGCACCCGCACTGACTTTCGGAGGTGTTCGTTGGCAGTCACGAAGAACTGAGAGGCTCAGTGTTTCACCTTCGGTAGGTACCAGGAATCCAGAAGCTTGAACTTGGGGTATTCACGAGCGCTTTCTGAGTACAGCATGGTACTGTAGACGAGCCTTTCGTTCACACTTGCTTGAGTCATAGCTTTGTTCGTACTGACCTAGAAACTCCATTCATGCAGTAGTGTACGTCAGGTTCTGCTATGCGAAAAAACCCCGCCTTGAGACTGCACAAAAGCCCTATAGAGTAGACCGTGATACGACATTGGCGGGAGCACGACATTGCTTTGGTGGCACAGAGCTACAGTACAAGCTGCTCATGGCCCGAATTTGGCCTAGCTTCTGACTTTTCTATCACTGGCACCCCATTGCCCGTTGAGCTCCTAGTGACATACCCTCGGCAAGCTGAGCAAAGCTAATGTGTGGATGCAGCAGAGCAGCTCGACGCTGGAGAGCTGCTATCATAAAGATAACTTATGCAGGCGACGAGCTACCCTGTTGCCTCATTACGTACACCTCTGTTGGAATACCAACAGCTCTAGCTCGACATTCACGAGCATGCATCCGCTGAGCATATAGGCGCACATTCCAGGTACTGCAAAGCACCTTTCACTCTGCAACGTAGTAGCAGGCAGTGCCTGACACTGTCAAGCGGATGCAGCTCAAACGTGCAGCTAGCTGTCGGCCCCGTGGAAGAGAACAATCAAATTTTGCATGTGGCCAGACGCTACGTGCTAGCAGCATATGTCCGGTACGAGAAGGGGAGTACGGAAGTGCATCCACAGTGGCCGATGTTTGCGCACGCAGCTGTGTGGATCTTTGACATCCTGTAGCCTCTCGAACAGCAGCAGCAGCTCAGCACAAGCACAGATGGTAGCCCTCCCTAGCCCCAGTGTGCCGCAGAACACTGCCCAGCAATAGAAGCTTGCGAACTTCCCCCGACATGAGACGAGGCAGTTGTCATGTGCTTCTCGCAGCAGCTTACATCGGCAGCTCCTTAGCAAAGCATAAGTCTCCATCGGCCGGATGGCACCCGGACGGCGACCATGAGCCTGCCAATGACTGCAGGTCGGCACCTATGTCCCCCTTAGCTCTCTCCACAGACTCGGACCTTGAGGTACATTGAATCGATGGAGTCCTGGAGCTCCGATCATACAGGCCTTCGCCCCTTCTGTGCTTTCCGGATGAACCATCTTCCAACATCTTCGGGATGATTTACTTCATATTGGCATTCACTTCCGCTTCTTCTCGCAGACGACCGCAATGCCTGCTGCCGGTGGAGAGCTGTCCTCGCTTCTCACCGAGGCTCTGACTGCCAGTGCTGTGAAGCGCTTTTACTATACTTGAGCTAGACCTTCCCAAGCAACCTCCCGCACATGTAGGGGGCTCCCCCATGCCCATGCAGGCAAGGTATTGTGCACGGGTTCCGGCTTGGCGTCGTGGAGCACTGAAAACATAGCGGGATAAAGGAGGGCGAGATGGAGAGGAGCTGCGGGCCATGCAACACGCCGACCGTAAGGCTCGTCGCAGGAACTGGTGGCCCTGGTGCTAGCTGCATCTAGCTGCTAGCCGCTGGTAGCCAACACAGCATCCGCACTGTCCGCACTCTTCAGGACTCGTCTGGCAAAAGGTTTCTGTGACGATCGGCAACAGTCACGAAAGCTCGCGGAGCCGGGCTTTAGTTAGGTCTGCTTTGGCATCGGGGGGCCAAAAAGTAGCGTATTGAGGGATGGTATGGGCGGGGGGCGGGGGGGCGAGAGTGATACACCAGGAGCCGAGAATTCTAGCAAAAAAGCTGAGTCGGTTGGGTGTCGAACTCATCAGCGGCCTCCGTAGCTGCGTAGCTGTGCAATGTCTCCGATGTCTGGAGATGCACCTTCTCGGAGGTGGTGTCATGGAGAAGTCACATGACATGATCAGTGGCATGTGAGCAGTCTTCCAGACTAGAGTAACCATGAAGTAATGACACATGTCACACTTCAGTAGTGTTCAGATGACGTTATGTACATCTCTCCTAGTCGACCAGGCCTAAGGCTAGGATTTGTGCACCCGATTGCTTGACATTGCCTCTGTGTTGTGGATGGGTCTGTGAAATGACGGCTGCTAAGATGTAGGATTTGTTGACTCTGAATCGTGGGCTGGTCTGTGAAATTAAGTGCATCTGCGGCAAGAGCCCTCTGAGCTTTCGTTGTCCATGGCTTTCCCCTCAAACAATCTTGCTCTGCAGATTTTGCACAACGAATCTCCTCCTCAAGTGATTCAGCAGTTGCACGGCTTTCATGCAGGCGAGACATAGATGCGACTCAGTAAAGGTGGCGCGGAACCGTGCCGAAGCTGCCGAGCTGCGGTTGCGTCTCATGCACCAGGTCGGACTGCACCAGAGGGAATCCAAGCTAAGACTCCACCACGCCACCCCTTCTCAAGGGGTGTGTACTGACTGCAGCTTGTCTCATCCACGCTTCGGTGTAGCCATGTATTGAACGGCCACATGAAGAGTAGCGTTTTTCTGCTGGCAGGGAGCGGCCCCAGCGGTGCAGGCGCAAGCTGTGAAGGCCTGGGCTGCTCTTGCATTGGCCTCGCTGCTTCTCCCACTTCCATTTTGACCGGCGCAGGTGCAAGACACCCCGCAGCAACAGCAACGCCTCATAAGCTGGCAACCTCCGGTTCAGGTGCTGATGTGGGTTTGGACCACGCAGAATGGGGCAACCAGTCGTAAGGGTAGAAGATCCGGCTGCTTCTCGGTCGCAGGCCGCCTCCGCCCACGAGGCTGTGGTCACAGATGCTGCCAAGGATGTGTCTCGGATCGCCAGAAGGTTGGATGTTGGGCTTAACTCAGTTCAACATCCAAGTCCGGTACAACCTAGACAGCCAGCCGCATTGTAAGATCCAGTTTCGGCAGGCTGCGACGTGGTATCTCCACCACTGCTTGATGCCCAGGTGCGGGCTCGTTTGGCCCGCCTCCGCAACGAGATCGCCCAAGAAGATGTAAAGGCTGACGCATTGCTGGATGTTCACATCCACCCAGGGGTTGCAAAGAGAAGCATGCCGCCAGACTCTGCCAGGTGCCCCAGCAGCGTGCAGCGGGCACGGCTGACAAGCGGCCGAGGCCACAATGCTTTCTGCTGCACGGAGATGTTCCGTTTTTGCCTTTGAGCTGGGTGCTAAGTAGAGGTGGAGTAGCAGGAGCATGCTGTGGATTCGTGAGGCCGAAAGTCGGCACAAAGTCTCCTATCCAGAGGCCATCCCACACTTGCCGGGCGCTTGCAGAAATTTGCCAGGAGGGTGGATTCATGTCCGGCTGCGCGCGTTTCTTTTTTTAAAGTCTCCCTTCACCATGCGTGGCTGAGCAGGCGGACTAGGCCCTCTGCAGAGGCGTCCGAGTCCGAGTGCCTTGGTCCGCAGCATGAGAGGAGTCGGAGTCGGGCATTGAGAAAAGTGGCGCGGCGCCGTAAGTCCACTTTTCACAAGGGCTTCGTATGAATTCCTGATGCCGGCTGCAAGAAACGTCAATTCCAGAGCGGGATCCTGGACTTGGGCATTGATTCGGGTGACATAACGGAAGTCCGTGGCATGCCCAGACCACCTCAGAAAAGCATGGCAAAGCTCTCACAAACTACTGACATCAGTGCGCATGACAATATGTCGAGTGTGCTTACTTATTAAGGCTCCTCTCTTGCGGTTCCAGGCCGCGGCCTGCTCGAATGCGCCAGCGCCAGTCGCGGCCCACTTCACCAGCTTCCTCGATGAGGACCCCAGACCGGGCCTTTTCCAGTTTCGCCCGAGACCGGACAAGTACAGGAGCTACGTGTCGGCCCACAGCACAGCTGCTTTGCGGACTTGCACGTCCGTGCCAGAGTACAGGCAGGCCGAAGAATCCGATCAATGATCCTTGAAGTCCACCAAAGGTCGTCTAACAAGCCCCTACCAGAATCCTGAGATGCGCCATGATAGTTACTCGGACGCGAAAGTGCTTGACCTGGGGCCCCAGTACCTGCCAGGCTAAAGCCACCGGAGCCACAATTTCTCTTTAGCCTGCCGCTGAGCGTCTACACAGGCGCTCCCAGGGTTCGGGCCGAGGGAAGACATGAAGCAGTGCAAGTCCCACCTGTCAGGTTTTGAGAGCTAGCGCGTTGCAAGGCCTCACGCAGCAGCTTAACAGCCCGGGACATGCGATGAATTGAGGCTGCTGAAGGAACGATAAGAACCCACGACAGAACACATCCCGAATCAGCAGAAGGACCACGTTCCAAATGGAATAGACCATACGTTACGAAGATCTCAGCACTCAGCAGCACGACATCAGCTTTTCATTCATGCACTTTGCCAGCCGCGAGCAAGACTCCATTCAAGCGGGTCGCAACTAGAAGACCAAGCCGCATGGCGAGGTTAAGGAGTATCCAACAGTCATAAGAGGAAAGTGTTCGGTCAGCGATTATTGCAAGATCTTGCATCCAGCAAGCTCGCGTTGGGAGAGGTCTCCGATGTCAGGCTAGGCTGATGTGGTTGTAGATTGAGAAAGGCGGTGCAGCTCATCAGCGATACGTCTTGGCAATGCAACAGTCTCGTATTTCGACCCTGCGAGACGGCCACATTGCCAATGTCGAGGAGAGAGCAGGAGCCAATGCATGCCCTTCAAAGAGAGCGCGGCGAAAGCAGGTCCGAAGCAGCTTGTCGATCTCACCTTTAAGTCCGGGCGTGGTGACAGCCGTCCGAGACTTGGGCGGCGTCTGTCTGAGACCTCTGTAGCTGAGGCCAACACCTGTCAGAGCATCAAGCATGACGTGCCATACGGGCAGCACTAGCAAAAGGCGGAGTGTAGTAGAAGAGCTGAACTCGTATGAACTCGTGCAAGGCATGATACAAAACCCCACTATTGGGTTTGAGAGGAAGCCCGCCCTCAAGTGGAGAAGACAAGAACAGACTAACAAACAACCTTAGCCGCTGAAAGTTGGTTTTCCCTGTACGGATGCCGTTCAGCTGCTCAATTACCGTATGTGAAGTTGGATGCCGAAGCTTCACAAGTGGAAGCACTTCCACAAGCCAGCCTGCGCAAAATCCGGGTCCAAGGCTCGCCAAGCCCGCAGTCTCGGAGAGCGAATGGTGATGCGAGGAGATCCGAAGATCTTGGGCTTGAGCTTAAATCATCCTAAATCTGGAACCCTGCCAGCCGAGCAAAGACTGCAGAGTGCATCGATGTCGGAACGAGACTTCGTCATGTGGCAGCAACTGCTCGCCGTGGCTCGCCGTGCTTCGAAGACTGGAGGAGTCCTCCGCGCCGATCCACTGGAGCCGCGAGCCCAGATTTTTCTGCAAAATAAACTGAGGAACTTCTACGAACCTCTTCTTAGCATGAAAGTTGCCGTGAATCATTCGTGCATGACCGCTCGCATGGGCGTACCTAGCGCGCGGTTCCACGTGATTGGCACTGAGGTGCAGTAAAAGGTTCAGTAAAGATTAAGGATTTTTGCACAGGAGCAGTTAGTTGAAGCTGTAGCTGCGAAGTAGATGCGATATGCCGTTGTGAGCTCACTCAATGCAAGCTGCATCTTCGATAAAGTCAACCCGAAATCCCTGAAGAAGCAGACGATGGGCACGCGACTAGCATGCTTTTCAGATGCAGGGCGTGCCATCATCCGCAGCAGGCCGGAGAAGTGAAGAGCGCTGAGCAAGCACAACATTGGACAATTCCAATGCATTCGCACTGTAGATAGGATTCATCTTAGGGTGTCTGGCGGCCATGTTCGAGTCTTGACGCATGGGCGTCTGCAGTGACATGATCGGTACAGCATAGACTTCAGCATGAGAGACACGCACAATTCGCCTTGGTGGCAGGCTACGGCGGCTACGGTACGCCCTCCTCCGCTGCGCAGTCCCTGCGTCCGGCGCAGAGGACTTGACGCTGCAAGACGTGAAGTCCAGCCACTATAGAGTTCAACGTTCTGGAAAGAGGTTCTGCGTGTGGCACGGTAGCGCTATCCTGTAAGAGGCGACTCGATGAAGCTTTGGAATCGGATTCTGGAGTGTGGCTGTGTCCCGTTTGAAGGATGTCGACGCAGACTGAACGCCTAGGCCCGCACAGTTTCTCTGGGCGGCTGACTGCCGACTTGCCCCATTGAATGAACTGGCAAGAGGCATGTCGCCGCCTGGCTCGCCTCGATCCACAAGCCCTTTCGGCACGTGCGTCTCTGAGCTGCCCATCGGGAAACAGCAGGAAACCTAATCCTAATCCTCCTATTATCCACTACCAGACATCTGAACTTGGACCTCTGTTCATGTCCGTTATCCCCGAGGAGTCCAGCCGCACATATTGGATAAAGGATGTGCACGACGATCACCGGTCCGAACGCAGTGGAAGTGGCCGTGTAGCATTGCCGCAATTTTGGTGCAGCAGCGTTTCGTTCCAATCGAGGGATGTCACGAGATCAAGAACAACGCTAGCAAGGGCAGATCCACAAAAAAAGATAGCAACAGCAAGCATTCGAACCAACAAAGTAACTTATGAGCACAGTGCTTAGTTTGTGTTGGCTTCTTCTTGAGTAAAAGTCCTATTGTCATGACTCTGACGGCTCCCTCTGTGTTACTTCTTATCACTCTTGCGGAGGCCAGGCTCTGCGGCATTCGCATGGCCGCCGCCTGCAAACCTCCAGCAGGTTTCCACCAGCTCGTTTGTGAGCATTTTCAGGCTTAGGGTCGCCGCAGTAGCAGGACACGAGTTATTTATTTTTGGATTTTACGATGATCTATGGCAAGATTTCCACGCCCATCTCTCGACAGACAGAGATAGCAACAGACGCTTGGCCTTAATGCCTGTCCATAACCAAAGCATGTGGCGAGCCCAAGCAGCACGAGCAACAGAGACTGATCCTAGTTCACATTAAACGCTGGAGCCATACGGTTGCGACTTTGGCCCATGAAGGCTGAAACCAATGTCGAGATCCCAACTTTTCTCAAAACCGAAGCTTCCCAAGCACCACATCTCGAACCGCTCAGCAATGCTGCCACGTCTCGGAGAAACATTCCCTGAGCCAGAGCTGCACGCACCACTACAGGACCACCAACCGCCAGTTCACCCAGAAAGTCATGTTGCCCTGACTCCTCCTCTCGTTTCAGGCTATACCGGCCCGCTGCAGCTCTCCGTACCGGGTGACCAAGCATGGACACAGCATGACACAGCGAGGGAGTGTCAGCAGTCAGTGGGCGGTTCAACTTCTCTTTGCAGGTCGTTTCCGCTCCGCGGGCTGTGTCTCCCATACAGGACGGGCCCGGACGCAGTGTCCGCCTCCGCTCGGCTCCGCTCGGACTGCCTTCTGTGATCGAAGGCGTCTCAGCAGCGGGCCCTTTCGCCTCCCCAGGCCTTGGGGGCCTTGGGGGCCAAAACGACTGCTTACGGCATGCGGGGTGCGTTCTCGGCGCAGGTGCTGACGGCAATGCGGCCGGCTTCCCCTCAGGCGAATGCGCCTGGCAGAAAGCAATGACAACGTGACTCCCAGACTCTCAGGTAGCTTCACTTCCTGGGGCGGCGTCAGCTCCTGTGGCTGCCTGACACCATGATGGATAGAATGTAAGACGTGAGGTTGACCAGCGAATGCATGTTGCAGACTCGGAGTCTCATCTGAAGCCCGAGCTGTCAAACGCGAAACTCGATGGTGCCGCAGATGTCCTTGTTGCCATCGTTGTTTGTGTCCTTTCGTCCCACCACTTGCTCCTGTTGTTTGTGTGTGTGTGTGTCGATGGTCTCGATCTTTATTGCTGTTCTACGGCGCTCTTGCAACCTCATACTCACATGTCCTCAAGCTACACCGTTATAATTCGAAATTCGAAGAGCCTTGAAGGGACCACCGCCACACGCGCGGCGATAACTGCGCTCACCTGCAAGGCCTGCGTGAATCCTATCCTACTGCTCTAATCTAGGCTCCAGGATTGGAGCACTATTGGGCCAGAGCTGCTTGGGAGCCAGAGTCGTCTCCCGCATATGCAGGTCGTGTAAAACACATCCTCAAATATGCCAACACCGCAGACAGTTGTTAAGGCTCATGAGACTGATGATGTATTTCCTCGGCATTGTAAATACAGTCGACCTGTTTGCTTCATCCATTTCTAAAATGCCCTGCAGATGCTGCGGGCAAGCAGAACACCACAGCCACCATCGTGTGCCTAGTGGCCCGTGAACATCAGCTGCAACAAATACTGGTCTTCGCGCTCCTGCGAGGCTGAAGACAAGACTGAGGGAGAGGCATGCTTTCAGAGGATAGGCTATGCATCTGGACAGTAGGATGGATGCAGATTCAGATGGAGGCATGAGACAGAAGTCAGAGGTTTCAGATTCCTCAATCCTCACTCGATCATGGGCTCTCCTCGTCTAGAGGACACACCAGCGCCGCATGTCCCTTTCACCTTCATTCCCGCTCCATGTTTTTCCCTGCTCGGAGGTGCAGCTACTCAAAGGATCTCAAAGGGACGTCCTCGAAGTTCCTGCAGTGTGTTTTTCGAACGATACGATGCCAGCCCCCGTCATGGTCCATAAGGCTCAATTCGCCCCATGTCGGCTGCCGCAGCAAGCTGTGGTGCTGACCTTATCGATCCGGGTGTCAAATTGACATAGCATGTTGCAAAGCTAGATTCTGAAAGCACCGGCGTGAGAAGACGAGTGGTGAAGCCGGTAAGACCAAGGCGCCTCGATTAGTTTCGCCTGCCACCGCCACCCCTGCCATATCTATGTGAGCTGCATAGTTGCGTTCGAAGCTCAGAGCGTACCTGGCCTTTCTGCGTAGATTGGAAGTGCGGTTGAGCTTCAAAAGCCAGGGGTAGCTGCACGAACCTGGAATGGGCATGGTGCGCTAAAGTGCGTCCTGCACCCCGTGACTAGTGTGCAGCAGCCACTGGCTGCCCCGTACCATGAGGCCGTGAGGCATGAGCCGCGGCGCATTGAAATGTCCATGCAAGACCGACTGCAGTTCCAATCTGTGATAGAGGCTCAAATTGATTACCAGTCAACCCCGGCCACAAAGAAGGCCACATTCAGCTTGCACAGGTCGCATGTTGGGCTGCAGTGCACCAAAGCCAAGACCTCATAGCTGAAGTGTATCGACCTGGCACGGTTCCACCTAAGTGCTGGCAAATGCACCCGCCATGCCGAAATTAACTTCGGAGCATCATTCCGGACCGGAGAATGCTCGAGCAACAGAGAATAAACCGCTGGTCTGCTTGTGTGAGGCATCATAGATCCTGAGCCGGCTAATTCGGAAAGTTGTTTTTATTTCGATACAAAAATGATGGTACACAATTGAAATTCCAAGTTCATTGTAGCATAGTCTGAAAAGAAGATGGAAGGTACAATTTCAAAACATGGAACTGTAGGAAAGTACATGTTTCCTGACACCTGAATTTGAGACTTTCAATTTTCGTTTTCTGTTCACTTTCACGACTATGCGTACCCGAACGGACGACTGAGCAGCTGAAGTGCCACGGCAGTGGCAGGCAGCAACTGATGGATAAGGAGGTGCAGCGTGACGGGGGATGTGGAAAATGTGCTATTGTACATGGCGGGGAATGGTAGAAGTAGGGGTCATAATTCTTGAAATCCGCAATCGATTAATACTAGAAAAATATAATTACGTAAAATACTATTTATACTAAAATCTAGGAAACTTTGGTAGCTTTAAGAAATCTCGCGGTACTAAAACTTTCTAAAAATTGATATTTTTAAGCTGGTATTCTCGCGGGAATAAAATTCTGCAAATTTCTTGTAGGCGTTGTAACGGATTCTTTATATTATAGCCCGCTGGCTGGACCCTACTATCCTAATGCTTTCAACCCTGGAACGTCTGGAAATTGTCACACAGATATCTCTTTTGATTTGCGACTGAATTATAAAACCGATGCATTTATAAATGCTTATACCCCTCAAATTCTTGGGTATCTCTACTTTCGGCCGCCTGGTAATATTGAAGCTTGATAAAGCCTTCGCTGGAGAGCACCACTTCTCCAGCAACGGTCCCCTCCCCCGGCGCTTGATCCATCTCCGAGGAATGTTAGGGCTACGGACTTCCGACCGCAGTCGTAAGTATCTCAGCTATCCACGACTTCAGCGTCTTTCAGCAAACCTTCAAACATGCCAAAAGAAGAAAAATATGGCCCAGTAGATATTGCGTCGTCTTGGTTACAGTGCTTGGCACGAGAGGGCTGAGAATCAAAAAGAAAAATTAAGATCATATAAACGCTTATCTAAATATCGTGCATCGGGCCCAAAGCGCGTAATTAAGAGTATCGTTTTATAGGAATCCCCAGCATTTTAGAAGTATTTAAGTTATAGCTTCCATATCTTCATTATCCTGTTTCAATTTAATTTATTACAAAAGTAAAAATTAGATAGTAATAGTAGTAACAATAAGAATGGCGGACCCAGTAGAGGCAGCCGTAGTAGCAGCAAAATAACAATAGTAATTAAAGGACCGGATAGCCCCACATGAGTATATTTGTGGATAGTGATAAACGAAATGATGATCCCTCTAGAGCCTTCCAGGGGAGTGTGGACGGTGTTGTGTTGGTACTGCGAGTGTTGTGTTGTGCTGTGTTGTGTTGTCATGTGCTGTGTTGTGCTGCGCTGCGCTGCGCTGTGCTGTGCGTGCTGTTGTGCGTGCTATATGGTGTGTGTTGTTTTCTGTGTGGTGTGTGTTGTGTGCTGTGTTGTGTTGTGTAGTGTGTGGTGTGTGTTGTGTGTTGTGTGTTGTGTTCTGAGTGGTGTGTGGCGTGTGCTGTGTGGTGTGTGGTGTGCTGTGTGGTGTGCTGTGTGGAGTGTGTTGTCTGTTGTCTGTTGTCTGTTGTCTGTTGTCCGTTGTCTGTTGTCTGTTGTCTGTTGTCTGTTGTCTGTTGTCTGTGTTGTTTGCGTTGTCTGTGTTGTGTGTGATGTGTGTGTGTGTTGTGTGGTGTGTATTGTTTTCTGTGTGGTGTTTGTTGTGTGTTGTGTTGTTTTATGTTATGTGGTGTGTGGTGTTGTGTGCTGTGTGGTGTGTGCTGTGTGATGGGTGTTGTGTCTTGTGGGTTGTATGTGCGTATGCGTGCCAAAGTTGTGTTTCGTGTGCTTGCGCGGTGTAATGAAAGTTGTGTATTGCGTATTAAATGATGAATTATAGATATTTGTGCGGTCCTTCGGTGGTGTCTAGTGGTGTTTAGTGTAAATATACGCTAGAATTAGTATTTTAATAGAAATTAGAATTTAGAATCTTCTAGAGTCTTCTCCGAGTGGCGTTTAGAGTCTTCAGAATGTCTGTGCGAACTCTTAGTGGTATTTAATAATATTTATAATCTTCTGGTAGGTCTTAAAGTGCGCGTTATATTTTATAGATCTTTCTAGACTCAGTTTTTGATAAGATTTATCATGAGATTTAATATAATTAATAATTATTTAATTCTATTACAATAGTAATATATTCCGGGTCGCGCATAAATTATATGCTAGGGCGTTAGCGAGGGCACGGAACCCTAAATCGCGCGGGGTTTAGATTCGGTATTATTTTTCTGGTTCTCATACCGAAAATTGAAATTATTTCAATCCGCTTTGAGAAGTATAGGGAACGTTAAGTCTATTGGTGTAATCTGGCACTTAAAATGTTGATGATGTTCATGAATTAATACGTTCTAAAATTATAGCATCTATTAATCTTTGATAATGCCGTTCTATGCTTTGATATATTATGAATTCTTATTCAATCTCTATGTATCATCTATATATAATATATGACATATATGTTCGGCAATTGATTATGAAATCGGGGAACTCCTGACTTCTATAGATAGATATATTTTGATATAAATAATCTGATAGATTATGAATTCCTAATATCTATGACCTATTCATAAGGAAATGAATGGCCTAATATATTGAGAATTTAATATATCTATTTTGCCTATATATATCAACATCAAGGCCTGGTCGGAAAACTCTAGCAGATTATGCCCGTCAAAATCTAGTAGATTACGCCCTGGCAAATTACGCCCGTCAAATTCTAAATGAATAGGTCTGGCAAGAAAAATTCGGCAACGCCTAGCAAGAGAGATTTGACAAGTTAGATCCATCAGAATAAAATTATAAATATAATAAGGCAGATCTAATAAATCAAATTATAGAAAACTAAAAAATCTATCCTAGTAAATATAATTCTAAAAACAAATATTTGAAGAGAAAATAGAAAATAATTAGAGACTCAATCGTATACCAAAAATATTTTCAAAAAAATATTTTCAGAAATAATTTCCGAAGATATCAAGAAATAATTTCCGAAAAAATTGTTACCTGAATATAAATAAATTCGATATCATTATAATTACTAATAATATTGCAACCCAAATAAAGCGAAACCATATGTAGTGTCGCTACTATATTTAGGGGCTCAGCGCCCATTTCTTGAAATAGTACTTGGGATTTGAAAATATAACTGCCGAAGGGATAGCGTATCAGAATGAAGCTATAGAATCTGGATATGATAATTCTGATTCTAGTAATTTTATTGCCGTGAAATCTAATGATCCTACAAATATTTTCTACGCTTTATATCTCAGAACTCTTGAAGTTAGCGTTACTATTCTCTTGATAAATGCAACCTATCTTGAGCGGGACGTTCCAAAACTTCCCCACAAATGGTTAATAGCACTTGTAGGATTCCAAACCACGCCCCGTATTCTTGGCCCACATATTAGAATATTCTAGACCACCCATATAATCTTCTTCGGATTCGGGACCGCGACCAGAATGCTTTCCCCCGATATACTAATATAATATCAAATATATTTTCGCCCGACTCGATTCAGAGATAAAACTTTCGACTATTATATCAAATAGATATTAAGTATCCAAAGTACGGGAGAGAGAAAATTATTCGGTTCGACCCTTCCAAAATTTTAAAATATTTTGCAGACCATCAACCCCACTCCTATCGAAGATAGATATAGAAGACTAACATCCTATATTCGAAATGCCTCTAATATTATCTATAATAATATGATTATTATTAAAAGAATAATAATTATTATTAATATCGATTATTATCGATAATTTCTATATTATTAATATTATAGCAATTATCATTTTTATATTATTATTAATTATTCGTATTATTAATTCCGACATTAATATAAATTTATGAAAATCGATAAAACATCTATTATTCACGAATTTGAAAATTCAAGAAAATTTTACATAATATTTAAAATTATGAAATATTTTCAAAATATATAAGACGAAATCGAATATTTGAAAAAAAATAGGCAATTATTTCAATATATCCCGTATCTTTTAAATCCGAAATATTTTCAACCCTAAAAGATGAAAAAATAAATTGTATATTTTAAACGCTCGACGAGAGCGAACGAAAATCGCTACGATATAGCTTTTTATACCATATCTTATACTCGAAGTGGCGAGCACATCGCGTGGCCGATATTTCGTCCATGTGCATACCGTTTGTGTTGCTTTTTACAACACATCTTAGACGTTGGACATAAACGCACGAAAACCGATATGCCGTTTGTGTTAGTTTTTACAGCTCATCCTACGTGAACGCGCGAAGACCGACATGCCATTTGTATTGGTTTTTACAGCCAATGGAAGTGGCGACATCATCGGTGTGGCCGATGTTTCGTATGCGTAGGGGCGGGGGGTGGCTTTCCCGATGCAATCAAGAAGGGGGGAGGGGGGGTTTTCCTAATGCATCCAGGTTTGCAATAGATCCCAGACAGATCACACCCTCCACTCCTAACGGAGATAGAAACGAAAGACTAGCTACGCTAGCATTCGTGATAACAGCACGAGCACGAGCAGTGGCCGTAATCGTAGGAACAAAAGTAGCAATAGTGCCAGGATGGTAGTGGGATGGTACTACGAAATAGATAGTGGTGAAGTGGTGTAGTGGTGAATAATAGTATAGTGGTATAAGTAGTAATTATAGTAGTAGAGGTACGTGTAGTGGTGGCAGTAGGAGTTGTAGTAGTGGCAGTAATAGTGGTAGTCTGGTAGCAGTAGCAGCAGCAGCACAAGTACGAATCCATTCAAATCGTTTTGTATCTTATTTCAATAACCCTTTAGTCTCTTTCTTTTGAACATACTCTTCTCGAAGAAAATTGAAATTTCGTGTGGCGCTTATTCTATTTCTATGTAGTGCGTTTGGGCCTCCGGTATCGAAAGGCTGATTCTTTTTCCCGGGTATGAGCGTTGGCTTCGCGCATGTCATGACTGACAATCGATATCAATCGATTTCGCAAGCATCGGCAGGTACCCTCTTCAATAGTGTCTAAGAAGAGGCATCCCGAGGTTCAGGCCAAGCAAGATGTAACAAACTTCATGTATCGAGCTCTTCTTTGAATCTTCACGGACAAGAATCTAAAATCACTGCCACTTCCGCCGATACTTCACTTCAGAACTGCAGCAAGTGAAAACTTAAATATGCGTTGGCCAGAAAATTCTCCAAGTTCTGGAGGCCGCTAGGCCGCTGGTCAGTTCTCAGGTGCTGTCAACCACAGCATCTACGTCACCTCAGGCCCAGCAGACAAACGAAAAGAGGCGACAAACAGCTCGAGTTCGAGTGGTTCCGCAGCACTTTGGCAGCTGCTGGAAGCGGTTCATCAGGTAGCAAAACTCCCAGAGAACTGCCACCTCGCGCAAAGGTCCAGGGAACCCAGGGAACCCCGCAAAAAAGGCCAAGTTCTGAGGCTGCTAACTGCTGGGGCGGACAAGTCCAAGGAGAATCCCATGGTGGCCAAATTTGCGACCTCGAACAAACAAGTTCATGGAAGAATTTGCCAAAAAAAACAAGCCGATAGAAAAAAAAATCACGACTCTAATCATCCTCTTGTCATTGTTTGTCCTAATGTGTCTTCACATATTTTCCTTTGTCTCCAATTTTGGCGTAGTCACAGGCAGCGGAGGCTCACATGAACCAGGCGGTGGGGCTACAAAGAGCATCCCTGACAGTGTTTTCGAGCTCAGATCAGACCTGCCGAGGTCAAGGCAATTAGCATAGCCGAGGCAAACGAGATCAGGGCCTCAACTCTTGAATGGCAGAGCCCTCTACGTGCAACTTGTGACTCTGTTGCTGCTTGGGACACCTCTCGCGTAGAGCCCAGCTCGGACAAGCACTCAGAACTTGCGGGCGAGACTCCATGTAATCATCTCCGCTGTGCAGCAGGATAAAACAAGCGATGACGAAGGACCACCTGATCTATTGCAGGCGTACCATGTGACAAGCAGTAACAAGGCCCGCCATGATCTCAAGCAGTCACATGCATCTGTTACGTTGCTATGGGTGCTCGGCACCTGACATGTGGCAGGCCATCTGAGGCAGGAAGTCGTATCCCCAAACAACCTGTGATGCATCGGTTACTAACAAGCACTTCTTCCACACAGGAGTAAGGGAACGGCCCGACCCCGCGCGTTCTCTCTCTTTGCTTTGCTTTGCTTTGCTTGGGGCTTGGGGCGGGAGCAGTCCTCTCTCTCTCTCTCTCTTTCTTAGCACACAGCCAAAGGACGAGGTACCCCCCGCCCCCGCGCATCTCGTGCGCACTGGGTCTCAAGTCTGTGTGAGACCGCTGAAAGGGATTTGGCACGGTCAGGTTCTGGCAAAACCCCCTTTTTCACAACCTATCGGAACCCCCTGCCTCGCGCCTCGTCTGGCCCCATGCTGGGGCAGGTTCTGGTTATGCTCTACTCTTTCTCTTTCTTTCTGCCGGGCTTAGGGGTCACGTCGTGGCCCGCAGGCACTTGGCCCGCCCGATCTGTCTTTCTCTCTCTCTGTCTCTCTCTACCGGGCTTGGGGTCGGCAGCAGCGTCCGGGCTACTCTACTCTTTCTTCCTCATCAGGGCATGAGGGGTGGTCAAACCCCCGGGCACATGGCCCCCCCACCTGTTATGGGGGTGTAGAGGGGGGCTTTGAGGGAGTGTAACACCATAGCTGGTTCCCCCTGAAAGGCTTTCTCTCTCTCTCTCTCTCCCTCTCCCTCTCCTTCTTCTGCTATATAGTGATACTGCTAGCACCGTCGCAGCATGCCTTGGGCAGAATAGGCTTGGACAGCATGATGAGTGGTGTAATCACCACGACATAGATCGCCTCGCATGCATTGTCAGGGCGGCAGTCTCTGCTCTCAGTGGTTTGGACAGACTTCGTGCTTCTCAGCAGGGCGGCCATCTTGTCCACCAGCTCCATGTTTGATGTGAGCGCACCCTCCCTTTTTGGCCGCTACTCGAAACAACCAAATCTGGCAAAGAGCCTGCACTGTATATTCAATTAGAAACCCTGTCTCTGATGTACGCACCTTGAGAACGGCGAAGTCAAGCATCTAATTTCTGTGCACCAGTTCAAGTCGTACAATGCTGCGAGACAGGTCAAGCACGGAGAGTGCAGAGTTTTCCCTCCCGAGACAATCGGCTCACATGTTCCGGTGGATGTTCAATGCGCTTCTTAGCCGCGACCTCCGTGCACGTCTTGAGGCCCATGGCCTCGCCGTCTCGAAAGCACATCTGCGCTCTACAGGGCTCTACCGGCAGGCCACAAGATTGGGGGGCTTTCGGACGCTAGAAATTCACACTATGCCTGATGCAATCATTGTCCATCCCTTCAAGCCGCGAAAATTGGAGGCTCGCCCCAAGTAGTATAGCAAACAATTCAATGCGTGAGAACTCACGGGTGTACCGGGACTCTCACACAGGCCCCTACCTGAGTGCAAGACAGCTGTCAAGCGGCCGCCCGAGGCACAAATCGAGTGGTTCCATAAACTTGGTGTCACGCTGAAAGCGCTCCAGCAGGTAGTTGAACTCCCAGAGCAAAGCGACCTGAGCAAAGCAACAAGCAGTGTTCCCAGCAAGAAACAGTGAACACTGTGCAACATGTGATGTCTGTGACTCTGTGATGTAGCTCGGAGGATGACTGCCGGAGCAGACAGGTCCAGGGAGAATCCCATGGTCGCCAAGTTGGCGACCTGCTGAAACATCGACATCCGTTCGGAACTGCACACTGAACAGCTGCACCGAGCTTCCCACGATCAACATTGCTGATGCAAAGGAGATAAAGGCCTCAAGTTGCTGATTCTCACAAATGATTCCTGCAAATCCAAAGGTGCTACGATCTCTTCGAAGCTGCACAAGCTGCATACATTGCTCGGCTAACAGCTATCAGCAAAGCACTGGAAGCGCTGTTGTCACGATCGCACTTTCAAGCCGATATGAACCTGTGCTTAGGATCCACTTCAACCCAGATGCCATCCATTCCTCCCCGCCGCTGTGCAACAGGATGAAGCAAGCAATCACGAAGGACCACCTGGAAACTCGACTGGCAAGCAGTGCTGCAAACCTGCGCATATGCCTTACTAAAGTCCCGGCATATGACACGCCATTTGGGGCAGAAAGTCATATCCCCAGACCACCTGACATGGGTCCGGCCATCACAGCGGCAAATGCTGAGAAAGGTGAAGGCAACAGGCACTACCAACCTTCCTTAAGAGGAGCACATGCCAGTCTGTCATTACAAGACCTTTAAGGCGTTAAGGTGCGTAATGTTGAGGTCTTGTTCTATGAATCTGCTGGCAGAATGCACGTTAGGGAACGGGCCTTCGGTAGAATGGGCTTGGACACCATGATGAGGGGTGTGATGATGGCAACATAGATCGCCTCGGCCGCTGTACAAGGCTGGCGACGAGCAATAGTGCAAGGCTTTGCGTATGTCGTTCACCGACCCAACAGGGAGTGTGAGAGCCGGAAGGGGGGTGCAAGCATTACTGAGTTCAGAACGATCTTGTCAAGGAGCTCCATGAGGGCAAGAGGGTGGCAAGGCAACCCAGTGAACAACGTGTAACCGATCCGGAAAAAAACTGGATGTCATTTGTCCTCGTGTCTTCGTGTTCAGACACTAGTGTGTTGCTTCTTGCTCTCAGAGCCCAACCCTTGCTTGCGACATGGTCTCCGACTTTCTAGATGCATGAACCATGCCTAGAGCGATCACGGAAGCAGCGAGTCTTTTTTCGGGCCGTGCATTCGGAAGAATCCGAGAGCTGGTTCAGGGCGAGTTCATACCGCACTCACACTTCTGTTGTCAAACATGGGCCGTAAGGACCAGAAGTGAGTCTACGAAGCAGTTATCTGGCTTCTCGCTCTGTATCCTATTGGAGCTGGCTTCAACACAAATGTGTATGCCTCCCCAGACGTGTCCGTGACATATGCCGCATATGCCTCACGTGAATGGGTAATGTCCGAGTCTATGCCTTCATGCGGCCCTGGAACCTGGCCGTGCACGCGAGGAGCATCTACCGCACTTACTTGCATTTGCAATTCTCAGGACCCCGGTGCTTCGAGGCCTCTGCTTGACTTCGTCGGGGGATAGCGGCTGTCCTTCTTCCCATGTGTTTTCGTCCTTGCCGTCTGCGTGCAGTCCGACAAAGGGCACGCTTTGAAGAGCAGGCCGGCCCACTCCTGAATGTACAGACACTCCTTGGCATACATGATCTGCTGCTCGTGGCGCTTGCCTCAGAAACAAACAGTTAAGCTCACATCTGCCAGCTTTGATGTTGCAGATTCCAGGATGTCAACTCGAGTTCGGATCCACCGGCACAGCCTCAGCAGACCTCGGTCAGGTTGCAGTGTCGCAGAGAGAAAGAGAGGGAGAGAGAGAGAGAGCCGGTTCAGGCAGTAAGCTTTCGACTCAAGGTCAATGCCGGCAGAAGAGAACACGTTCAGAACCTACAAGTGAGCTTGGAGAGCTCATCAAGCTTCCTGGCGATCTAGGACCCGACGCGGCCTTCCGCTCATCCTTTCCCTCATAGAAGACGTGAATCAGGCTGGAAACCTGCACGAATCATGCGCTGAGGACTGCAGTGTTGATGCAAGACTTGAATAGCGAGAAGTGCAACAAGTGTGCACCTGCGCATCTAGACCGCCACTGCGAGAGTACTCTGACAAATTCCAGCAGGCAACGGAAAAGTGGACCTGGACACAAGAAAATGAATCAAAGTACGGGTCCCAGACATGTCCCCCGCCACACCTTCCCCTGCTTCTGGCAAACTCGCTTGATGTCCAAGTCCTGGTGTCAGTCTGAGAGCGTCTGACGACAGGCAGCTGCAGGCTTCCATTTCAGGCGTCCTTGGCAACTATCTCACGCCTGCACGCTCAGCCACTCCCGGCCCATGAACATGGCAACATGGCCCATGGTAGAGAGAGCTCTGGGGCCGCTTTGGCCTCTTGAGAATCTTCTTTGGCAGGGCCTTGAGCTGCCGAATGTACCTGACAGACAGACTCGGCTCGGGCCGTGGGGCCTTGCGATGCCGGGCCGTGGGGCACTCAACGTCGTCTGGATGTTCGCCCCAGTCAGCCACCTGTGCCTCGGCGCCGAGCCGAACGCTCCGCTCTCTCTTCCCGTCCGGAGCTTGCGTGCGCTACTGCGGTACATAGTGCGCCGCGCGAAAGGTGCGTCGTCTCAGCTCCAGACGACGCAGGGTCCTGGATCTGGGCGCCACATTGCAAAGGCGCTTTGTCGAAGGGGCTACGAAGACGCTGAAGCAGCTTCTGTTCAAGCATCGGTTTGTGGAAGTGGTGCTGCACCGCAATTGGTCCAACCCTCAGGGCAATCACAGGGCAGCAGCGCAGCATAAGACCCTAAGACTCTTTTCTGCGCACATGTCCGGCACTTGCGGCGGACATCCTAACCTACTCGGGAAACCATATCAACATTTTTTTGAATGGGTTTTGTTCGGAGTAAACTACACGGTCGGGCTTATTGTTAACGCAATATTTGGTGCCTCCACTCTCCAGACTGCACTGCACCCCTCCACAGCATCACCGGAGAGAGAGGCTGGAAGCTGCTACCGCCGCACTGGCTCCTGCGCAGAGTCAAGAAAGAATACTCAGCAGTGTGATTCGCATTGACGCGAAGACGAGTCCTTGATGGAGAAGCCTGCGCCGGCTCCTGCATCTGGCAATTCCAGCAAAGGGCTCAGAAGGACCCATGCTCAGAAGCGTGCTCAGAACATCCTTTCATCTCTCTGAGCAGTAACGAGAGTACCGGAGAGATTTGGCGTGAGAGAGGGGCTTCCAAGCACGCAGGCCATGTCGGAACCAGAAAATCCACAACCCTCGGGCTGACTTTTTGAGGCGCTTGACCTCTGGGCTGGCCCTTTTGTTGCTGCTGGGCACTTGGGACTTGATGTACACCCCGGTAATCTCCCCCGCATCGCCGAGCGAGAGGCGCAGGACACTGCTGGGGGAGAGACGTTTTAGAGCGAAATTGAGCGAATTTCAGCTTCGAACATGCAGCTGTTGTTTCTCTCTGGATCGAAGACGCTGCTTTGAAGATTCAGCGATTTTCACCTCGAACATGAGCTGTTTTTTTCTCTGGATCGAAGAGGCTGCTTTGGAGCGAAATTGAGCGATTTTTCAGTCTCGAACATGCAGCTGTTTTTTTCTCTCTGGATCGAAAATTGTGCGATTTTCAGCACGAACATGCAGCTGTTTTTTCTCTCTCGCGAAGAGGCTGCTTTTGGATCGTTTTTTGTCTGATTTTGCTCCTTGCTCCAATAACCCCTTTCTCCTATATATACAATCTAGCCTTGCGCTTGGTGTCCAGGAACTCAATGGAATTTGTGTCTATCCATCCTTGGGCTCGTACTTCGCTGCTTGTGAAGGCGAATCAACGCAAATTGGCTGCACCGATCACCTTTCTGGGGCATCTCTTCCTGAGAAGAGCTCCCTGGGTCTCTGATGGATCCCATACTCGTAATGCTGAGGTACAGTCTCTACATTGACGGAAACACAACTTCTACTGCAGCTTGTGCGCAAGGGCTTTAATGGGGGTTGCAGGCAAAAACATCTGGAAGCCCCTCCTCCGAATGCTCCACCTTTAGCGGCAGTCCCACCTGAAGAAGATGGATCGTCAGGTGTGGCAGAATCACCGCTGCAAGGTGACCAAGCCTCCCATCGCCCCGAGGCCGCCAAGACCCCCGAGGCCAGCTCCTTGCTTTCATCGTAAAGACTTAGTACCGACCTACAAACCCATCGCCCCGTGGCCGCCATAGCCCATAGCACACAAGTGCCTCCCAGGATGTTGCCCAGGCCACCACCGAAGCTGTCGAGAGCTTCCTGCACACACCAACTCATGCTGCTACTGGTATCCATGAGAGTACTGGTGTGCATTGAGCTTCGGCCCGAAACCGATGCCTCCCCACGGATGATGGGCTGAGACTCTACGCCACTCAGATACCTGACCACACCCACTGACGCACATCTGTCGCCTGTTTGGAAAAGTCCCTCTGCCAAAGATGCTCTGATCCACCGCATTTCGCTGAACGAATGAAGTGCCGAGGATGGCACTTCTGATCCATCCACTCTACCATTTTCCGGTAGATATCCGCCTGTACAACACTGTAACGTGCAATTGAACAGGCTGACCTTGCACTGTGCCCGCCTCGGTCAAGTGCCTACGAGCAAACTCTCTTGGACGGCCTGTAAAGCCGCCAGCCTCATGGCAGGAACACATGTAGCTGCATAATGGACAAGGGCCCCTTGCCGGCTGATTGACAAGCCTCGCAAAGCTCGACAAAGTCTGCCAACCTGCTGTCAGAAAACCCATGCAGGCCATGGTATGATGCTGGGCAGCGCTTCAGTTGCATCCAAGTTGCCGCTCGGCAACCATCGCAGGGTCTCCGTCTGTGACGTGACCTGGTCGCATCGCGCGTGACTTGAAGAACACTGCACGGCCAAGCTCACAGTCACATCCGTTGAGCGACTGGCCGAGGTGTTGTACCAAAGGCGGCAAACGGGTGGACTCCGTGACGTAGAAGGGGGTGTCGGTGACCAGCCCCTGACACGTTTGCAGGGTGCCAGTATGTGCCATTGGCAGGACGTGACTTCTTTCGGCTATCTCTGCTGGCGTACAGCAAAAACTGCCTCGTAGATCACTCGAGGGTTGCAGTCAATCACCGAATGCAGGACCTCAGGTTCGAGGCTAAAGAAAGCAGCCACCAAAATGTATGTCAGCAGCAACATCTCTCGAGAAGCTCGCAATTCCCAAGGAAGCTGTGAAAAGCTGTGCAAGCTCTTCGTCCTTCAAAGAAGAGAGAGAGAGAGAGAGAGAGAGAGAGAGAGGGGGGGGGAGAGAGAGAGAGAGAGAGAGGGAGAGAGAGAGAGAGAGGGGGAGTGAGAGAGACAGATAGAGAGCGAGAGAGAGAGAGATCAGAGACCGACTCCTTGAGCTGGTCTGCCACGACGACGTTGAGCAGCTTCTCCGCATTGATCTTTTGTGTCAGCGTCACGACCTTCCCCAAGCCCACACGATGTGATTTGGCAGGGATCTTGAGTGCAGCCTGTACGGCGACAGCGATTTGTCACGCCATTCCATCACAAAAGCGGCACCGAAAAGTTGCAGAAGGGCCCCCCCCACAGCATCTCACACCCTACCCAAACCTGCCACGGACTCACAGCGCTTCTACCCGTGGCAGGAAAGGAAGGCTCTCTCCATTGAGAAGGGCCAGGAACCATCTGTCACTGGTAACGGGACGAGACTCTCGCGCTCGTTCTGGAAGTCTTAGTAGTGCAGCCATGGCCTCATTGCAGTAGGTCTGGTTCCCATCGCAGCCACCGGCCACGACGATAGTGAGCCCACGCCTGTCTCCAGAGCTCATCGGGAGCTGGGCACGTGCAGCAAGCACTTGGGACTTAGGGCCGCGCAGGCGCTGGACAGCGGATGGCTTCCTGGCCTGGCGCCACTTGCTTCAGATGTTCCCAACCTCCCACCACCATGAGAAGCGCAAGGGGGGCCCCTTCGAAGAGCAGTCCCGAGAGGAAGTCCAGCTGCCCCTTGATCGGCCTGAAAGACACGCGGGAACTTCGAACTCGGTGCTTCTGGCGACTGCATCTCGGTCTCAGGCCGGATATCTGCAGGGAAAATCAGCAATTTGTCCTTCGCCCAACGAAGTCCAGAGAGAGAGAGAGAGCTTGGTCTCCAATCTTCGAGGCGGCAAAGCGCCTTGGGTCTCTGAAGGCGCCGCTGCCTCTGCATGATGGCCTGCGCAAACACACCAGCGCGAAAGCACGGACTCTTGCTGAGCCACCTCATCCAACGTCTTTCTAAACGAGGGATTCGGCGGCTTCAGGATCTTGGCTCGAAGCTGATGACCAAAAGTGCAGGCAGTGATTGCTACACGGTCGCAGAGGCTCCAGCGGCATCATCTGGCAGCACAGAAACACCAAGGTCCTGGCTAACGTGGTGAAGCAAGTGACAAGCTGCAGTCCAATTATTTAGAACATTGCGGTTCCTAGCATGGGATCCTCGAAATTCGAGATTTGATCATCTGACAGATCGTACCTAAGCATGAAACACCCATCGGACATCTCACACGAGCCCCATGCTCTGCCTCAGCATCATAGCTGATTCTGGTTTAGGCCCCAACGTCGGGTATAGCAGAACCCGGCGTGCCGGCATCACCCGTGTCATGGGATGCCTTTGCAACTCTGTCGAACATGCAGCGACCTTCTTGACGACTCCCTGGTAAAACATCCATTGAAAGTCCCTGCGCAGGACCCAAGCATGTGGCATCAACGCGTTGATTTCGAAGACAAACATCAGGTCAATGGGCTCCGCAAAATGATTTGATGCCAAACTGAGCAGCAGTCTTTCAGGCCAGTTTTGTTGAGTCATCATGAGCCCTGCCTGTGCCCAGAGTTGCGAAGGCATCCGCTACGGTCCATCCGATAGAGCCTTGAAGCGGCTCTCTCCGTGCGAAGCGCACCATGGCGCTCGGAGGCTCACCAAGGCGCAGACGTCTTCTGCTCATCGCGGGCTGCGAGCCACACATCGACTGAGCTGTTGGTCACGTACCTGCACGCGGCGCTGCCAAGTAAGGTGCCCTTCTGTGTTCTGCTGTAGCCTATACGAACTTAAAGTTGTCTCCAGACTCCTGTGAGGGCCAATGGCAAGGACTCCGGGTGTTTGAGGCAAGGTTCGTTGAAGTGAGCTCTCCTTTGTCTCAGCCATCTGAGCGCTAGAAACTGAAGGATGCGGAGCTGAAGACCCGATCTTCCCTTTCATCGAAGCGAAGCTGCTCAGCTCTGGAGCCTCAAAGCGGCCTGTGTGTAGGGAGGGGGACGAAGGTGGTTCCCAGGCTACTACTCACTACTCATTGCGCTCCACCACATGCTCCATCTTCGGTTCTGGGGCGTTGTTACCAACCCGAGTACACAGGAGGTTGCCTTGTCCAGAACGGCAAGCACCAAGAGCGCGTGCGGCACGCACATGGGGATCGCTCCTCGTCCACGCCAAGAATGAATTATCCGGTTGTCAAGTATCAGCAGCTTCGGACCTAAAAAATCTTTATGTGCGCACATCACGTTTGCATGAATGTGCGCAGCAAGTACTCTCACAAGCTCCAGGTCGAGCACCACTTGACAGTCCAACGCCTAAGAGGAGGGTGATGCAATGTGTTGCACGGCATAGCATGGCCTTCAAATCCAATGCCCTGCAAACTCGCAAGCTGCCCTGTGTCGACACGACCCGTCCTGATGGTAGAAATGATAGAACAGGATGGTGGTGAAATGAACCGCCACTGAGTCTCGATGCCTGGAGAGAAGCAGGGAGCACTGGGAAGCACTGGCGCGCAGCTTTGAGAGAACGGCTGAGGGCCTCATTCCGAGGTCCACGGCTTCGCCCATACCAGGACCACCTGCCTGGGAGCTGCGTCAAAGCCCTCAACCAAGGATCCGCCGCTCTGAGGCTCCTGGCCGGAGAGGCCGCTGTTGGACCAGGCTCCACCTGATGTTGATGGAAGCTGAGCACTGCCCTTTGGCCTGCAAGCAAAAGCTAGGCCTTAACTTCAGCCAGTTTCAAGGGCTGCTTACCCAGAACCTTGGCGGCAGGTCTCAGTCTGGCTTCTACCTACACTCTGACTTGGAGCAGCACCTCCGAGTTGTGGTACATGGTTCTAATCAGCCTGCCACATCACACCACAGGTTGATTGAGCCAATGCCTGACTTCAGGCAGATCCTGCCTATCCGACATCGGCCAGCGGCCGGACTCCTAGCAAATGCGCTGACGCGGCACCAGTCACTGGTGACTCGTGATTGACGTCGTCGTTCTTATCATGCAGAGGGCGCGGCCATCTTGGACATGAGCCCGGGCGTTGCGTACAGCATGTAGGTGGCCTCAGCATTGTGGATTTTGCAGGCTTCTCCTTCAATTTCCCATGCCGCTTCGTCTTCATACTGTGAACTGGATGTGATCCACATACACTCCAGGTAGTCACAGTCGATCACGGATGTGCGACCATCCGGTTTCTCTTCCCTCTTGCAATGCATGTGCAGGTTCTGAAGTTTCACAGGTACACAGCTACACGCAGGCTAGCTACCACTTAGTCAACCCTGGAGCACTTTTCACTCTGGGGACGTGATCCCAGGCGCATCGCGTAAGAGATCTGCTAAGGACAACAAAAGTACATGTGGAGGCAGGGTAAAATCTACACCCCCCTCGCCATGCTGCTCAAGCTAAGGCGGGTAAAGTACACTGGCTCCAGGTCGCCCCGGGCTATCAGTGGGAATACGATTGTTGGCCAAAGCGAGCATATATAAAACACAGCGTAAGGAAGCCCTGCATGTCCAAAGCATACGCGAAAGGAACTAGAATGGCGTACCAGCAATCAATACCGGCGGGAGCGGCTCCATGCATCCCACTCGGCTTGCGAATACTGGCCGAGCTGGATGCGGGAACGGTAATACTCGTCCCATTGGGCCTGAGTACACCGATAGAGAGGCTCAGCCGCACGTCCGGCTTGCTTTGGGACGGGACGGTATCGAGCTGCAACCTGGCGGTTCTGCTCAGCAAGCCTCTCGGTTGCCGCATTCTGCCGCTCCGCACTGAGCACACTGTCGGCAAGGATTTGCATGAGCTCAGCAGCGATGGCATCGGCGTTACCAGAGTTGATCTGGACCTCGCCGTCGAACGTGAGGATCTTCCTGGCATTGCGATTGACCGCGGCGATCTCGCAGTAGAGGCGAGGATTGAGGAACGCGCCCATGCATGTACGTCAGCCCAATTGGAGCATCAGACGTTTCGTCGATGAGCTTCAGGCTGCGCAAGGGCTCCACTTCGCAGTGGGCATAGAAGACCAGCTTTGCGGGCGCCATCCCGAAATTGAACAGGCCATCGGACGTGTAGCGCGAACCGGCCCTGAGGTGGGCGCTGTTCCTCGGATCGCCCTAAGTCTGGGAGGACTGCGTAGGACAAGTAGTCCAACTTCTGCATGTCCTCCATGTTGCGGCCCTCTTGCATCATCCTCATCTTGAGCTGCTCGTCCTTATCGTAGCGCTCAGCAACAGACGAGAAGTTGAGCTTTGCGGCCCGTTGGCGACGGTCCTTCGCGTCGCGGATCGTAGCTGCCCCTGCGCTCATTTGGCCTCTCTTCTTCGAGCGATCGCCCATGTTGTGAAGGTCGGAAGTCAGCAGCGCCTCGATCGGCTTGTTGGATCCGGTCGCTGCCGTGGCGAGAATGCGCTGGCGGCTCTTCACATTCTCGAAGAACCGCTTCGTCACCTTTGCGGAATCAACTGTCTGTGGCGCCCTGCAGCGGAGGCAGAATAGCATCCCGTTGGCCACGACCGCCTGGCATTGAGCACATGGGTGCGGCCCGAGGGGATAGCCTTCTTCCTCACCAGCATCGGTGGTGTCACCCTCATCATTGGCTTTTGCAGCATCCGAGGCACACCCTCGCCCTCGCGGGTGGCATCGTCATCCATGGCCACATCTTCGAGCTTGACGGTAGATGCAGCCTCGGGCTTCGATGACGGCTTTGGCATCTTCTTTGACTCCACGGCCTTTGGAGGTGCCGAGGATGAGCTGGCGGCCTCCTCATAGTCGCGCTTTGCACGAAATGTGCGATCGGGCTCACTCTCGCAGGTGGCTTCCTTTTCAGCTGCGACATAGAGAGGAAGGTCCTTCTTGGTGGTGTCCACCACGCCCACGATGCAGCTTGGCGGAATCGTCCCTCTGGTTAGCACGCCCTCTGTCTCCGTGACGAAGAACTCACACCCAGCCTCCATGGCCTTGATGGGGCCAATGGCCAACTCGATGGGCTGGTTCGATCGCATGCCGCTCTTGTGATCCGCATCATTGAGTCGAACGGCAGACAAATAGTTATGCGACCGACTTGACTTGGCGGCTTCAGGGATCCTGCCGTTCTGCAGAATGCCGTTCATGCCCCGCTCATTCGTGCGATGGTAGAGCCGCTTGGGGACTTTGTTGAACGGCAGCACCGTGACGCCCTTGACGCTGCTCATTCGCTCGGCCTGCTGGTCATCGAGGAGGCTGAAGAAGCGCTTGGCCAAGAAGAGATCAGTGTCTGCATCCCCCACGAGCTTCTTACTGTGACCTTGCGCAACGCGAATGCGGACCGGAAAGAGGGGTTTGTCCGATCGGATGCGCCCCTTCTTGTCGGCCTTGGCGGCCCTCAACAGCTGACGGACGCCCCATCGCCGGTCGCGGCACTCGTTGAAGCGACTCAGCCAGGCATCGACGTCTGTCCAGCAGCCCTTGTCGTATACTAGAGGATGTTGTTCCAGCTCGTGCCCCCTAAGTAGCAAGGACAAAAAACTTCAAATCCCCGTGTTGGAAGCGCACGTCCTTGTCTCCAATGATGCCCTCTGGGTTACAGGGCATGAGACGGTGCTTCTGCCCATTGTAAAAGTACTCATTGGGCAAGCGTCCTGGCACCGGGGCTGCCCCTTGCGGGGCGCTTTGGTCCACAAACATCTGTCTGCGGATGGCGTCTTCATCCCGATCAGACTTGCGAGTAGCCTTTGGCTCTCCTCAGCGGGCTGAACGACTCGACCCATGGACGACTGGATAGGCACATCACAGGCACTATCGTCCACCAAAGCCACGGTACCAGGGGCATTGTAGGAGATCTTACCATCGTCATCCTGAGTGACCACATCATGAATGCACTCTGCGATGGCGCTATCCTTGCGGATGGCTTTATCATCCGGTGGGGTCATGCTGACCTTCGTGAGATCCGCCGCCTTTGCGACATCCGGAGCCTCCCACAGCTTGTCGTCCTCAGTGATGACCTGGTGCTTGGGGGGAGCCTTCGGGTTGAGCATAGCCTCTTTTTCGGCACGCCAGTTCTTGAAGACCTCCTCCACGGCGGGGTTCACCTGGTCTTCAACCTCACGGTGCTCGTACTGTCCCAAAAGGGCGTGGATTGCTGGGACATCTTTTCTGCGAGCCATGCAGCACGAGTGACATTCAGCGTCGCGTGAATGTAGTTCATGAAGATCTGCCGATTTCCTGGGTCCTCCGAGGCGTGGAAGGAGTCATACATCTCTAACTTCTCCACCAGCGGTGTGGCACATTGAGTCTGCAGGCCTCTGGACCTGAATTCGGTAAACGTGGCCTCATTAAAGGCATCATAAGCAGAGTGCAGCTGGAACAAGCTGGCTTCAACCATGCCAATGATCTTCAGGAAACCGACATCAGGCTCGCCCGAGAGGGCGGCTAGGACATCTGCAGAAAGCCTCACCTTCTTGGCAACCGCCTCCGTAGTGACGGTGGGATGACGATAGGCCCAGGTGCAATCCTCGTCGGGATGCAACCCCACTGCCCAGATGCCGTTGCCACACCACCAGCAAATCACGTCGATGAGACACTCCGGGTGGTTACGGCGGAGCTCTGCTGCATGTTCGGACGCTTGCCATTGAACCCATGCTAGGGTTTTACCCCAACACATGCCTCCGTCCAACCGAGAATAAACGCCGCCCATCTCACTTCTTCATTCAAGTGCGGTTGGACTTGCACAATGCAGTGCTTGAGTCCGATACGATGAGCGCACCCTTGCACTCGAACCTTGCGGTTGGCTTCAATTTGCCTAATAGTGCTGAGAGGATCTTGGTGTCGAGGGTCAAGAACTTCCCGGTGTCCCTAAGAAGCTCCATGTTGGCGTTACGCTCGTAGACCTCCTGAACCCTTTTGAAAGCTTCATCGGGCTTATCCGATGCCGCCCTTACCGCCTCCCGTACCGAGATCTCCAGCTACGGTACGTTTCGGGATTAGGAAAATCGGGCAATTTCACGGATTCTGCTTCTTTAGCTTTCGGCTTGGCGTCTTCATCGGGCTTCTTGATTACCGAGTTCAATGCCTCAGCTAGCAGCTCCGCAGCTTCTTTGGGTTTTGCCTGTTCGGCTTGCTCACTCTGTTCAGCAGTAAGTAGACACCTCAACCCCGGGTGCCCTCTACTGGGTCACCAATGTTGAATCTCTGTGGCCTTCCCAAAATGCCCTGAAGTGACTCTGGAATTTCACTTGGGTTAGGCAAAGTGGGGACCCATGGGTAACCCGGACTATGCACCACCTTGCGGTGGGCTTGACTGCGCGGCGGAGCTCTCACTGAGACCAACTACATCCACCGGCGACTCGCCAAGACAAACCTAAGCGAGTTGACCTCAACTATAAGCTCTGCGTTGCGATCCTCAAGATCAGCAATCAAGTTGTCGCACTGCTGTTCCTTAGAGGTTAGACGAAAATGGCATTCGTTTTCCTCCCATTGGAGCTTCTCCTCGAATTCGTGGCCTAGGTAGTTAATCATCTGCAACCTTTTTTCATCGAATGAGGTGCGCAATTCGGCTCGCGATTGTTCGTGCTGTCTGTTCTCAGCGGCGAGTGTGCATGCGAGCGACTCGACTTCTGAGTGTCGTGCACCAAGTCGCAAGGCCCCTGATCGTTCTTCACGACATTCCTGGTCCCTGCGTGCTAGCTGCATCTGCAAACTTTGCACCGCTCGATGTCCAGCATCAGCAATCTGCCGGAAGACACGGTTCTCGCTGTGAAGCTGGCCAACAAGGACTGCTGTGGATTCCCTGACAAACGAAAGCTGTTGTCTATGATTGGCATCGGCAGTTGCTTCAAGATTGGCGATGTAGGCCGAGGCTTCACTGTAAAGGTTGTCTAGGACAAACTCATGCCTCCTCTTTGCTCGTAGTTCGAGTGCTGCCTGCATCCGGGGATCGTTGATGAACACGTTAACCTGGCGATTTTCCTGGAGTAGTTGTAGGAAGTACTGGTTCGCGCCGCTTCGTTCCTATGCCCGTCCGTATCCCCTGATGCTGCCATGAACGGTACTATGTCCATTGCGAAAAGGAAACTACGGCTGATAACCTGAAGTTTCACAGGTACACAGCTACACGCAGGCTAGCTACAGCTTAGTCAACCCTGGAGCACTTTTAACTCAGGGGACTTCATCCCTGGCGCATCGCGTAAGAGATCTGCTAAGGACAACTAAAGTACATGTGGAGGCAGGGTAAAATCTACAGGTTCTGCCTCGGAAATCAGTGAGTGGTAGGAACTGATCCGGCTTGCTGTGACGTTAGCACTCTATGGCAGATGTCCGTTCTTTCGAGGTGCACAATACCAAAGGGCTTGAAGCGCCTCCCTACCGGTCGCTTCAAGGTCCCATCACGGCAAGAACAGGCCTGCAGAGTGCTCGTAGGACATCAACCGGCTTGCACATGCGCATCTTCCCGCACCCGACAACAGCCCCGGGTTTACCACCTTGCAGACTTCTCACTGCTACTGCTATCCAGTTCTGCGCAGTACTGCACGAAGCGTGCTTCTTGCACGTTTTAATCGTGCTGTTTATGTCCTTATCAGATCGCGTTTGCAATCGCACGGGCTTGGCCCGAATCCGCTTCGACGAATGCCAAATCCGGAGGAGGAAAGGCGTGCCGAAAACATCAAACGTGATTATATCATGTGCTTAGCCAGCGGTGTAGTCATGCTATGCAGTAGTAAAATCATACTAGTTATCTGATCGTTCCGCAGGAGTCCCACACATATCCTGCATCCCGTCTGCAAATTTACCAGTAGGCTCAGTAGGCGAAAGAGGGCTCCCACGGTAGGGAAGCCACGCTGTTCAATTGCCTATGTGACTTGATGCAGAAGCGGAAATTAATGAGAACACAACTTCATCATGGGAGGATGCATGGGGACCAACTGATGCTAGGTAAGGCGGGTCAAAGTGTCAGGACCTGTTATTTTCAAGCAGTTCTGAGTGGCCAGACTCGGTGAAGAAGTCTGTACTTCCAGTCTCTGTCCTGCAGCTTGAAGCGACTGAAATCATCAGCAACCAAAGCGGGGTGTCGGTCCTGGGCTATGGAAAGATATACTAAAGCCGTCACCACCCCAGCAGGGCAAACATCGAACAATGCCGGGTTCCTTGGAAATTATGAAGTCACGTTACTGCTCTGCGCTCAGAGCCAAGCCCAGGCCCAGGGCTCTTCCCATGCCTCGTGAATCTGATACGATGCCTGGCTTCAGAGATGTTCAGTACACGGCTTTGCAGAAGGGCGACGGGCGAGCTCCGTGCCTCGACAGGGTCCTGCTCCAGAAGGGCGAGCTTCTGCAACGCACTGTGCCTTCAGCTGGACGCTTGTAACGCCGGTCTTTTGGACAAGCCCACGTGGAACAGCGAAAGCTTGTGGGCTCGCGGCAGCTTTGCAAACAGCGGATTGGAGGCGCAAGCATCGGCCATCGGAGCTGACACGGGTGGCATACCAGCCGCTTCGCTAGCAGCAACGAATTGCGGAAACCCAAAACCTAAGCAGAATCATGGGTAGCAAGACAGAAACATAGGAAAGAAAGATGAGGGTGCAAACATGAACCCGAAAGATCTTCAAACACGATCCCGCCGAAACGGAGAAGTGGAGCTAAACCAGTGGACGAGTCAGCACGGGCACGTGTGCCCACGCGCGCACAGCCGAACCAACGATGCAGTTTTTCCAGCGGACGAGCTAGCGAACATCTGCACAAGCAATCGACTCATACATCCTCCCAGCCAGCTGTGTGCACATGCTACCCCGCGTACCGGTAGTGTTTGGTCGGGCAACAGCATCGAAGGCTGACGCCGTTACCTTCGTTGCTATGGGATGATTTGCGGTCCTGGGCCTGAAGTCACGAGTGGTGTTGCCGAGGTGCGGTGATTGGGGATAAGGTGGTGGCCCCGTGAGCCAGGATGCCGTACGTACACACACACATACACATACTGGGGTGGTCGTGTACTCGTATCGCGTGCGAGGGCAAAGAGGATCAACAACACTGCTCCTCAACTTTGTGTGTGCGCACCTGGAGATGTCGTCAAAGTGGCAGACGGGGATGTGCCAAGACTTCCGAACGACTGCCGGAGTGCCTTCCGAGATCAGCTGCACCTACAGCATACCGTTTGGCATGATCCGCACATCGCCTCCAGCTGTTCTGCGGCTGATCGCTGCACCTGCTCAGGCCTTGGGAAAAGATCTGCGAGACTCCGGCATACATGGTGCTTGATTGGCAAGGCATTGCTCGCACGGCATTCCTCTGCAGAAACTCTTCCATCGATCCGCTGCAGATGTGAAGACCAGCCACAAAACATTCTCCAAGTAGAGGGCTGATTGTAAGCATAGTTCTGCCCTGCATAGCCTTGTGTCTGGTACTGCACTGGCTGGCCATATGCGGGTTGCTGGCCGTATGCCGGTTGCTGGCCGTATGCCTGCTGGCCGTATGCCTGCTGGCCGTATGCCTGCTGGCCGTAGCCTGGCTGCTGGCCGTAGCCTGGCTGCTGGCCGCCGTACGAGTAGGCTCCGCGTGCTTGCTGAGCTTGCTGCCCGAAGCTGTATGCACCGCCTTGGCCATAGGGCTGGCCCTGGCCGAAGCCCGGGTTGACCGGTGCGGGTTGACCAAAGGTGCCTCCGCCCTGGTGCTGTCCGTATGCCTGTCCATACCTCCCAACCAAAGTATCCAGTCGATTTGCATCTGCACGGCAGCCTCAGCAGGGGTTAAGTTCGCGGCCCGAACTGTTGCGGAGGATTTGGAGCTTGTGTAGCCTGCACAGGAATCGCAGAGTAGTGAAAGTCTCTCCTTGCACACGCTGACTCTTTCTTGCACCCTGCAAGGTTTTGCCGCCCGGACAGCTCGCGTCCTTTTTCTTGCCCACAACACAGCTGCGGGAACTTCAGACGTCGCTCACTATTCGTTTTCGGCAGCCTCGGATTGTAAGCAGTCTATGCGAGACTTACGGACAGAGGCAGGCGTAGGTAATGTTTCGTCTACGACAAGTACCGCGAAAGCAGACACAAGCTCTCATTTGTCAGCACAGGGCAGGCTTGCCATCTCAGGTGAAGATTGAAGATATTCACACAAAAAGATACACTCTCCTGCGACAGACGTTGGGGTCTCCAGAGTGGCGCACAACAGGCCTGCTGCCGATTGGTCTCCAGAGTGGCGCACAACAGGCCTGCTGCCGATTCCAGCAGGTCAGTACGGGCTGCCACCAACCCAGAAGGGCGGTTCATGAAGCCACTCTTCATCATCCGACCCTGCCCTCTTCGAGTTCAGAGGTGTCTGCACATCGAAGCGGTGAAGTTTGGACAGATCAGCCTCATAGGTCCAATGTAGTGCGCCGTAGGCAAGGAAACAGATGGTCCACGGCACTGCGCACCTCAAGTCACAAGGCCAGCTGCTTTCACGTATTCACAACTCAAGCTTGATAGCTGGAACCGTCACAAAATGCTACCAAAAGGCATCACCGTGAGACCCAGTCCCAGTGCATTCACGTTATGCCTCCGGACGTCCTGCATGTGGGACGTCGGGAAGTGGCTTCAATCGAGTCTCCACGGCATTTTGGCACCGGTGCCGGTAGAACTGTTCATACTTCCCAGTGATTGGAGTGTTGGGTGCACGGCTGCCTGTGCCTGCCTTTCCAGTCTTATGAACTCGATTCAGGGGCTTGCGCATGCCGGTCTGAAGTTTGCATTACCGGCAAAAGGCTACACAGATCTTTGTTTACCGCTCCGTCTCCCAACTCTGGTCCTCGGGCACTTCACTGAGGGGACGGTGCTGTGTCTTGTAGCCAAACCACTGCTCGGAGATGAGGGCGACTAAAGGCCCACCCATCGCTCCAGCAGAGCCGGCAATGGCACACATCACTCCAAGGATCCTGTCAAGACAGACACGGACATCCTCATGAAAGACTCGACCCAATCACTATACTCAGGAGGACTGCATCTTTCATGTACCGTCCCAGCCTAGCCCGATGCTTCACGGAAACCACCTCCGTCAAAATAGGTCTGTTCACGCCGAACTCTGACCAAGTGCACACGAGGCCGAACACTATCACGAGTATGAACCAAGCTCCCACGCTGTCCTGAGATTGCGGTTTAAGGGGAGACACTCGCACGACTTAGCATGATGCCCTTAAGGAGCCTACGCATCGCATCTGCCACATTCCGTCATGGGTCAGGACTACGTGGCAAGACTGTGTAGAAGATAACGGCTGTGGGAACGGCGACTCCAGTCGCGATCTGAGCAGTGATGGGCCGGCCATGAAATCGGCTCCACCTGTAAGCAAAAGGAGTGCAAGGACTGCGGGCGAAGAGTCGTCTCAGCCTCTCCTGAGCACCGGACCTATTCATGTGGTCCCCGACATATCCGCCGATTAACACTCCAAAGGACGAGCACAAGAGCATGACGCTGGAGATGCACCCTGCGGTGAGGTCGGAAACGCCACTGTACTGCAGGAACATTGTCCCGAAGGCCATGGCAGACCAAGGGATGCATCCGAAAGAGCCCTGGAGAACGATCACAGTAAACGACCACACCTTCACGGGTGGGACAGCTTCAAACTTCTACAGACTTCTATAAATGTGACTTGAAAAAGCTTGGCCTCGAAGAAGCGCATCATCGTCTTCAGCTCGTTGGTGAAGCTCAGAGGTTCTTGACCGGGTGTCTCGGGCTCGTTCTTCTCCTTATCAATCTTCTCTTCCCACTGGGCCAGATCTGCTGGGAGTACTGCGAAGCGTTTCACGAATTGCCCAAGAACAACACTCACCACACCGATCACTGCGAATGCCACGCGCCATCCCTTGATGCCAGGATAGAAAACCATGTTAGAGATCGCTGTCGTCATGATTGCTGTAAACATCGCGCCAAGGCCAAGCATGAAGCCGAGCCAGCAGAAGTAGCGACCTCGCTCCTGCGGTGGGGCTACGCTGGCGATCAAGGACTGCGTGGTAGGAGAAAGAGTTGCCAACGCCACACCGTTGAAGAGCCTGATGATAAGGATCCAGCTTGTGTCGTTAATTGCGGCTGTTAAGAGAGTCAAGATGCCCCATGCTGTGCAACCTCCATAGAGAATTTGATGGGGAGCAAGGATGCCGTTGTCGGAGAGCACGCCCCAGAAAACTGAGAAGATTGCCAGGGTAATGCCCTGGAACAAGTTCGCGGCTGCCAAGGTGCTGGGCGAAAGGCCAAGCTCTGATTCGATGGCTCGGTAGGATGCTGGAAGAAGTTGAACGTCCGCACCCTCCAAGAAGCTGCACGAATAGATCATGAAGAGTGTCCAAGACAAGTCGCTCTTGGTCGGAGGTGCATACTGTGGCTGTGCGAGGATGGTGGGCGTAGCCCTGGTCGCTGATGGAGTCAAGCCAAAGTCCAAGGCATTGGTATCGGGTTTTCCCATCTTGGACTCTGCCCCAAGGGGTTGCAGGGCAGACAGCAGTTCGCTACAGGCACAAGGCTCGAGCCCGTGCCCGCTGAAGGTTTACAGAGGTATCACTGGCGCCCAACAAGCATGCTGCCGAGAGTCTCAACTCATGCCAAAGCAAGCGCACCACGAATCAGGCATGCAAATCAAACGACTTAGTCGAAGGCAAGCCATTTGTTGACGAAACGGTGCAGCATTCTACCGATTTCCATCGTCTGGGCCTAGGTACCAGATCGAGAATGTGGGCATCTTGCATGATGATGGTCAAGGTGACGATGATGACCTTGATGATTCCCTGCTGATGAAGATGATGATGATGATGATGATGGATGCCTGATTGGGCTGTCCCGGTAGCTCATCCCTATCGTCACTGTGTCAGCGCAGGGTGCGCTATTGCTTGCGAGAAGGCCAATGGCAAAGCGCCTCCAGCGAAAGACTTCTGAGAAGAGGGGCCATGCTCCAATTGAGAGGCTCGAGACAAATGGCGAGCGAGACAAAAATCCAAAACGGTTGCCCAGGCCGGCATACACCGCAGGCAACCACGCCTTGAGGCGCTCGACTTCGGCTTTCAGACGCGCGACCTGCCCCATGCAGAGCTCGGGTCAAAGCCGCACAGCCGCATCTGCGACCTCCAGCAGCTCCTGCCTCTGCCAACAAGCCGGGATCCTCCGCACTGGTTGACAGCCCCAAGGCCAGCAGGGCACCCAGTAGAAGCCGCGCAGAGACCATGCAAACGAACTGTGGATGAGAGAGATCTCGTGGACAGGGTTGGTTGCTACAGTAGCTTTGCACTTTGGTGCAAGACGCCCCCAAGTGTAATGAAAATGCCGTTCTTGCTGGATCAGTTGAGCCGCATCCAAAACTCATTACTCATCATCCACGGTTTTCCATTTTGGAACACTGGGTCTGGGCTGCACTGCCTCTTGGTTCATGTTTGAAGCCAAACTACGGCCCGTCGTCATCTGCATTGAGGCGTTGTGAGGAACGCAGCAGATCTACTTCAGACAGCTTCAGTGGCATCATAAGCTTTTCCTGCAAGAGATAACACCGATACGGCGCAGCCTGACCCATACCTCCAACATGCCACCACCCAGCCGCCCAGCCCCTCTTGCGGGCAGTTTGAGTCTGGTGGTTCTGCAGCCCTCGTTTCCGGACATGCAGAGAGGCACGAGTCAGGAGCTCTGCGATCACCCGATCACCCGATGCACTTAGCTTGCACTGTAGATTGGATTGCATCTCAGTTCATGTCAGGGTGAACACAGTCAGCTGCCAGGGCTGCCAGGGCTGTGGAATCCGTTCTTCCGGTTTTCGGAAACGAAACGCTACAAAAGCATCGCACACTTCCCATGCGCCTGCATAACTGCGAAAACAACCGAGTGAAACAGTGTGTCCTATCCTGCTACCCAGGTGAGAGCCTTCGACAAACAAGAACTCACAGACTTAAGCTGCACATCAATCAGACCTTCCTGGTGGATGCAGGGACCTGAAACAGCTTGAAAGTGCTGGAAACAAAACCAGAGGAAGATAAATCACCTGTGCCGATCCAGAACCATGCTCAGCTCGCAACTCACCTGAGTCCTCCTCGACAATGCCGTCGTCATCGTAGCTTGCGATGGAGCCTCGGCTCAGGCTGTTTCACACTGCACCTGGCTACCACAGTACCTTAAGAGTGCTGGTGCCCTGGTGCCCTCTGCATTGAAAGAACCAGGAAGCTCTGACGCACATCGACACCAGCATCCGGATTAGATGCCTCGCTGGGCGTGTAGTAATCGCGACCGCCTGCGTCGGAAACCTCTGCCTCCACCTCGAGATTTTCCGAGTATTCGGACTCCTCCTCGGCCTCAGCAATCGGAGCCTCTTCCGGTTCCGAGTATCGGCTGGCGGAGTCCGAGGGCTCGCTGATCGCGTCACGGCCCACCGCGGGGCCTGTCTCCGGGGGATCGGCCCCAGCTGCAGAGACGCTACCAACGATGTTGCCGATGATGTTGCCGGCAATGTTGCCAGGGGGGCTGTTAGCCTCACTCTCAGCTTCTTCAGCGTCTTCATCTGCATCTTCAACCTCGAAAGTATCACTGTAGGCATCCTCCGCTTCGCAATCATCCTCATACTCAGAGTCCTGCCACAGGACGGCAGCACTACTCAAAGGATCAGGAGCGTGTGGCTCAGGCGCGATGCGCCTCTCCCTGCGATTCTGCGGCGGCTGGGGCCTTGGTGTTGTCTGACAGATTCTTGAATTCTGAGTCTCTGTTTGCACGAGTACTTCAGCCAAGTCAACAGTGCCTCGCCATCGCTTCCCTCGAAGTCTGAGTATGTTCCGCCAGCATTGAATGATGCACCTTCCCAAGATCTGCAGGTTGAGAATGGCTCTGAACGGCAGCAAAGAGGGGTCAACTAGTGCACAAAGAGACAAGCATGTTCACCGGCAGAACTCTTCTGAAGAAAGGTGCCTGGATCCACGGCGGCGGAGGGCCCACCGGCTGTGGCTGCACCGCTTGCGACCTCGCCGACAGCTCCTTCCGAGTGGATCTTTTGAAGCACCTTCTTCTCGACCAGCTCCAGCTCGTTCTGGGCGGCCTCGAGCGAAGCCAGGAGCGGGGAGCACGGTGATGGGGATAGGACGTGACTAGAAAACGATCACGCCTGCTTGGCTGATCGCTTTGGTTCCGGCGTTCCGCTCCGGGCATCCGCGTCCTGCCAACTGCGGGCATCCGTTCAGCGGCACAGCAACTTCCAGACATCCGAAGCCCCATGGAGAGCCAGTCTCTTTATCTCCCTCTCTCTCTCTCTCTCGCTCCCTCTTTCTTTCGCAAAGGTAAGAGGAGGGCGAGCGACCCCCACCTCCGCCCTCCAGGCACCCCCCATATGTCAGAAGGGAACCCCTTTTGGACATACCTTCTTATCTATCTATATCTATCTTCTTCCACACGGCCAAGAGGGACAGCTGTCACCACCCCGCCGTGCGCGTATGCGCCCTGAGTTAGTGGCTTTATGGCGAGCGGGTGAAAAACATGAGGTTTGCATGGGCGAGGGCCGTTCTGTACCAAGAACCTCCATATCTATCTATCTATCTCTCTTGCTTGCTCCATCTATCTCTCTCTCTCTCTCTTCTTCTCCAGGCTTAGGGGTGTGCCCCTGTGTAAGGTTCATGACGCAGGCTCGCTCGCTCGCTGCCTCTGCCGCTCTTTCTTTCTTTCTGCCGGACGTAGGGGTCGACTAGCCCTCGCCCTCTCTCTCTGCGAGGTAAGAGGTAAGGGCAGCGTCCGGGCCCTCACCCCGCGCGAGAGTTCGCACACCTGCAGCCCTTGGCGGTGAAGACATCCCCGCTGGGGTTTCAGGAGGCTCCACTCCAGAGGAGAAAGCCGGACTGCCCCCCGAAGAGCAATAGCATAAACACCATAAAGATGTTGCTCTGCTGATCTCCCAGGCCGTATACAAAGGGCGAGGCGGGCATGTCAGAAAGACCAATGCGAGCAAGCAGTCCCCCGCTTTTCTCACATTTTACAGACCATGGAAGGTAACTTGTACAAGGTCACCAAAGTTACAAAGGCGTGAAATAGCAAAGGGTCACTGAGGGCAGGACGTAGCAACTGTCGAAAAAGCATCCACAAAGGAACCGGTCAGTACTAAACGAAAGCTAGTATAAGCGTCCTTCCCACGACTCCTGAAGTGGTGCTGGCTACATGGTGCATACATGCTCCAGGCTGAAGCGTGTCAAGGAAAAGGCGCAGCAGTACATTTGCACTGGCGACCATCACAGCAGTGTACAGGCGAATTCCCCTTTGCGGACTCAGAACCGGACGTTCTTGTGGCGCTTGAGCGGAGGGCGCTCAGGGGAGCCCCCGCCGTGTTTTGGAGTACCACGGCTTCTGAGCTGCTCGGTCAGTCGTGCTTCATCTTCTATTGCAGTTTCCACATGTTTCCACCGTGTCTTCGGCATGGCCAGGCTCACGGGTCTCTTCCTTGAGGTTACGCAGGACACGGACACGGACAACGACACCCTCCCCCTCGTCAGAAGCTCGGTTGCGTGGTGGAGGCGATCTCTCTCTCTCTCTCACTCTCTCTCTCGCTTGCTTGCTGACGGCCGTAAGGGTCCGCCACCGTGGTGAGGTTCCCCCGCGCGAATACGCACAACCGGTCTCTTTGTACGTGCGCCTGCCGCTCAGGTCCGTTTGGAGAGGTTGGCGCAGTCGGCGTGGTACACTTTGCTTTCTTTGCTTGGGGCTTAGGGCGGGGTAGTTCACTCTTTCTTTCGCCAGGGCTAGGGTGAAGGGGTTTCCCCCTCCGCCGTCCGCTTTATGCGCCCCTGACGGTTGCGGGTGGCAACGTGTTGCATGCGCACCACGTGCAGCTTCTGTCCAAAAAAGAGATGTGCTGCCCTGGGTGACTGGCTAGTGCGGGGGTAAAAGTGCCTGAAAACGTACCTGACAACACGTTAGCGCCCTTGTCGCTCCTGATCGCGGGGTGTTCCCCGGTCCTTGTGGTGGTTTAAATTCCAAAGAGCAGTACTGCAGTCCCGCCGAAACGGAAACTAGCCAGCATGCTGTTACTGTTGCAGGGTTCCAGCATGCATGGGACGTCTTCCCCTCAAAGGTTAGCTACGTGCACTGTCGTTCTGTCCAACCACTGGGAACTCCGAAGCTTCATGTTTGCGTTGGTCTTCCGCATGGCATCACACGGGCAGCAACAACCAACCAAAATGGAACGTTCTCTCTCTCTCTCCCTCCCGGGCATAGGGGCCTGTCAAAGCCTGCCGGCAACATGCCCATCCGACTTCTTGTCGGGGCGAAGCGAATGAAGAACGAGTGTAGATCATCTGCACGCTCATGCCATGAAACGCTCGCTCTCTCTCTCTCTCTCTCTCTCTCTCTCTTCCTTCCTGCCATTTTTTTTTCAGCACAGAAAGACGGGTCAGCGATGGAACCCCCCCGTGCGCGTTACCCGCGTACCGGAGGTTTTCTTCTTCCACGTAGCCAGGAGAGTCAACGAGTGCTGACCCTCCGCGCGTTACCGCTCACTGGAAAAGGAGTGCGGAGTGAACAAGACGTTGCGAAAGAGGCTATATACGCCCAACCCGCCTGAAGGCTGGGGCTGACACCCCCAAACCGGCCTGTGACGTGTTTCCAACTCCTAGCCTGAGCCTGGGGCCTGAGTGTTCTGGGCTGAGTGGCTCATTCGAACGTCTGTGCCACTCGACTGTCTCGCAACACCGCTCTACACAAGACTGTTACACACATGATCTATCTCTATCTCTCTCTCTCTCTCTTTCCTTCCTTCCTTCCACCGGGAGAGAGTCCGTACGCGGACCCGGGCCAAGGCCCCCCCATTCCCCTTTGTATGGTGGAATAGGGCATTGGAGTCACGAGTAAGGTTTGCCTACGGAGGTCGGTTTGGCAGGTAGGGTCAGGCCGTCGATCAAACCCCCCAACCCCGAACACTAACCCGCGTCCCGGCCTCATCGCCGCGCCCTCTAAGGCTAGATCCTTAGTACCTCGACGGCCTGCTTCCCCCATTCAAACCCTTGGTTGGCGGCTGCCCCTCTGCAAGCAACACTCAGTGCAGGACGTTGCAAAGGACTACAGATGACAGCTAGGATGCGGGGTTGGGGTTGCCGCAAAACTGTATGCAAAAAGGTTGTGGATTCCCCGTCCTTGTCGGTAAAGCAACAGCAGAAACATGAAACACGAAACGTGCAGGTCATTAGTACAGCGGGCGTCCCAGCAAAAGTATGTCCAGTCCCCCCGCCCTTGCAGAGTGAAGCAACAGCAGAAAACATCGAAACATGCATGTAACGAAGACGGCGGGTTTAAGCTAGTTAGGTACTGTAGAGGAAGGTAGCGGTCGGTAATTCAGGGTCCCCCCGTAGGGATCCTCCTTGTTGAGTGTGTTTACTCAGAACTTCTTACACGAATTGGTGGGCTTGAGGCCCTTGCATGGTAGTGTGTTATGGCTCCGCGGCCCGNCTCCTTGTTGAGTGTGTTTACTCAGAACTTCTTACACGAATTGGTGGGCTTGAGGCCCTTGCATGGTAGTGTGTTATGGCTCCGCGGCCCGTCCGATTAATCAAGCTGCGAGTTGGCTGTCTGAAGTCATGCATGCTAAGGGGCCAGTTGTTTCCCCCAAAAAACTGCATCGTCGCAACCAAGGACGCAAGGTGTATTGTCCTTGCAGCGCTCACTGGTCTTCAGTACGCGGGCTTCCGGCGGTTCTCCCCGTCCTTCTCGACACCAACATGTGTTGTTGTACTTGTTGTACTTGCCAGCGCAAGTTAGGAGTTAGGCTGACTCTCGTCCTCCCCCCCTCTCGCATGCCGCTGGCATCTGCTTCTGCGGCAGTCGGTCTTTTCGCACGGGAGGCTCGCTGGGCTTTTGTGCCCCCAGCAGGTTGAGGTGTCTTGGCGGCGGCTCCCCCACAGGCTCGCTGGACCTTTGTTCCAGGTGCCCTGCGCTTGCTCTTCTGTCCGAGGGCCTGCCCGCCGGCCGCCACGGCCATTGTGTTTCGCTGGCTTCCTCTTGCTCTTGTTCCTCTGGTGTCTCGGCTGTGGGGTCGACATCACTATCGTCGTCTTCCCCCCAGTCCGGTGGTGTCACTTCCGGAGAGCTGGCTTCTCTTTTCACACTCGGCAGCTAGGTCTCTCCTGTTCTTTGCTGCGGGTTTGTCTGTACGGCGTCGGGCTCCTTCTTGAACTTCTCCCCGTTCTGGCGTGCCGGAGGTGCTGGTTCTCTTACGCTTTGCTTTCCCCTCTTCTGCTTTTTGTCGTCTGCGGATTTTCCTGCGAAAGCATCTCCCCCACTTTGCGCGGTAGTGTATGACATAGGCTCTGTTCTCATCCGCTACTCTCGGCATGAAGCGGTCGACAATCCTCACCAACCTGTCGGCTTTCTCCCCCACTCTGTGGCGCTCGCAAAGGCGTTGCTGGTAGGACTCATAGCTTGCCGCATCCTCTCTGCTGAGGACTTCCCCCGTCTGGTTGTCAATGTCCTCGGCTGTCGGTTCGTAAAGTAGGTGGAGCCCTCCTTTCGTGAGGAAGTGAATCTTGCGGTCAAGCGATGCCTCTGCACTTCTCCCCGCTGCCGTCGGAGCCGAAGGCGGTGGTGGAGTAGCGGCTGCATCTCCCCCCACTGCTGTTGGAGGCGGTTNTGCGGTCAAGCGATGCCTCTGCACTTCTCCCCGCTGCTGTCGGAGCCGAAGGCGGTGGTGGAGTAGCGGCTGCATCTCCCCCCACTGCTGTTGGAGGCGGTTGCGGCACTAGCTGTGGCTGCGGTGCCCTTATATTCATTCTTCCGGTGACCCCGCGCAGCCTACACTCTGGGTCTTCCCGCACGTGGACCTTTCTGAAACCAGTCTGACAGACGCCCCCTCCAAACCGGCACAACTTGCACTGTTGCCCCCGGCGGGCTGCCATGATGTCCAAAAGCCAGGTGGAACACCCCGAGTTCCTCAAAGTTGTAGTATGCCCTGTCCCCCTACAGGCGGGCCACCTCCGAAGAGGGCCGCGGTCAGGTAAAAACCTTAGAGGGGCCACTTGATTGAAACAGCGATGGCGTGTGACTCAAGCGTGGCTGGGAAAAGCTCCACGGGCTCCCCTGGAGGCACAGTCCAGGTCCACCCGGCCGGGATGCGGGTAGTTAGTGTTAAGAGTTGGGGCTTGCTACAAGAAAACACGGTGCCCACTTTGTAGTTCAGTGCCGCGGTCAGTAGACACCCCAAAGCCAGCCTCTTACGAACACAACGGGGGGGCTGGGCGGGCCGATGGCCTGAGGGTCGCTTGGACGACCCCTAAGCCTTGCAGAAAGAAGAGAGAGAGAGAGAGAGAGAGAGAACGAGAGAGAGAGAGAGATTTTGGCTCGAGTGTGTGCACCTTTGTCGTTGGGGGCCCCTATGGCTACCAGATCGTCAACGACCAACTCCCCGGGGCTTGCTTTTTTGAAAACACTATGATTTGCGCCCGCAGTGGCTCACCAGAAGGGCTTCGTTGGGCTAACGGCAATAAGGAGTACAACACGGTAAGCTGTCCTAGCTGCTCACTGTAAGGGTTGCCGCGATTTTTGGAAAAAGTGCCGGTCGAATTTCCCCCCTAAATATAAGGGAGAGTGGAGGCATCGAATTAGCGGAAAGAGGCGGATCAGACATCGTCGACAAGCGACGGAGGTTGTGGCGAAGAGTCGACGAAAGGATTAGGCGTCGTCGAGTAGCGACGGCAGTTGAAACTAAGACAGCTAAAGAAAGTACAAAACGCAGGTCCCCTGGTACGAGGATCCACAGCGGAACATTGGAGTATAGCATGCAAGTCCCCCGGCATAAGGACGTATCTTGGGGATGCGAGGTGTGAAGTGTTTGTGCCGCAACAGAGAACAACACCTAAGCGACGTGAACTGAAGCAACCCGGCAACCAAGGAATCAAGTGTCACACTTCACCGCCCCCATCAAAACTTTTTACACGTGCTCGCTTTCACTGTGCTCGTCGTCTGCTTGCCGGCTGGCCTTCATATGCAGCTGCACTCTTTGTGCTGCCATCCATCTGGAACTAGGACGCAGAACCGCTCTGCGTGGGCTGCGGCTCGGTGTTCTTGGCCGCTGTGCCCCCAAGCTGGAACTTGCACCAGCAGAGCTCTCAGGCTCCCCCTGGCTCTGCTAAGACTGCGGCTCGGTGTTCTCGATCGCTGTGCCCCCGAGTCGGAGCTTGAACCAGCTGAAAGTCGTTCCTGGCTCCCCTCGACACGGTTGACATCCACAGGTGTCTTTGGGGATGCTGCATCATCCCTTCCAGTTCCTTGGCTGCCTCCTCCGAGGGCTTCCGCAGGGCTGTCGTCACCCCCCCAGTCCGGTTCATCTGCCAGGTTGTGCAAAGGGCTCGTGCTGCACGGCGTCGGTGTCAGCTCCCCCCTACGGTCTGTGGCTTCACCCTTGCATGCAGGTGCGCCATCTTCACGTGTCTTGTTTTTCTTGTCCTTCTTTTTGCTCTTCTTGCGCTGCTTCTTGCTTTTGCCTTTCTTGTCCTTAGTCTTTCCGTGGCTCTTCGCCGCTGTGCTGGCCTCCTCGGTCACGGTCTTCTTGCACTGCTCCCCGCTGTAGGTGTCCCCCGTTGTTTTGCAGAACACCTTTTTCGCCTCAGCCAGGAGCGAGGCGACCTTCCATGGAAATCTCCCCACATAGATTCGCAGCTCCTCCTCTATGCGGGGGTTGTGTTTCCCCACCAGTTCGACCAACTTGTCGGCTTTTCTGCCTGCGGCTCGCCTTTCATTTTGGCGGTGTATATAGCGCTTGTAGTCGTTGGTGTCCTCCGCCGTCAAGGGTTCCCCCGTCTCTAACTTGGTGAACTTCCGGGAGCGCCAGTTTTGGCGGATCTTTCTGCCAATCCACCCGTCTAGTTGCCCGGTTCATACAACAGCGCCAGGCCATTCTCTGTCTCGAAGCGGACGTATTTGGCCAACGGTCTGGCCGCCCCCCTTCTCGCAAGCTCCTCCTCGTCTGGCCTTTTGGCCGCCACTAGCGTTGTGGCCGCTGTTCCCCCACGACGTAGGTCACATGTTCTCCCCGTGCTGGTAATGGTGCCAGCGGAGATCATGTACTTGTAGCAGCAAGGTCCGCTTTCGTGGGGTTTGTGGCAAAACGGCCCCTGCAAACAGGCCTTGCAACTCACCCCCATCTCCTTCAAGACCTCTGCAAGTTGGCATTGGTCTTCCCAAGTGGTGTTGACCTTTGCGGGTTTGGCAGTTGGAAGCCTAGGGCTGCGCTTCCCCTCTGCCTGTCTCTCCCCCTTTCGCTGGGGTTTCTCGAAGAGCTTGCCATCAGAGTAGACATGGTTCAGGTTGTCCCGCAGATCACCGAGGGGACCACAAGCTGGTAGTATGCCCTTTTCCCCCTACTGGCGGGCCACCTCCCGGAGGAGGGTCGCGGTCAGGTTGCAGGGAGGCAAAGCTTCCAAAAGGGGCTTCTTAAGCAAAGTAACAGCAGGCGTGAGGACTCAAGCAGCGCTGGGGCAATTGGGAAGGCTTTTTTGGAGGCACAGTCCAGGTTAACCTCCCAGCTCCCCCCCGATGCAAGGGAGCAGCACAAGCCCCCAAGCAAAGGTGCAGCACTTTAGCCATTTTCTGTCTCTCTCTATCTCTTCTTCTCCCAGGCTTAAGGGGCGAGTCACGCCCCCCGGGCGCTAAGGCCCGCCCGTATGTTACGGGCTTTTAGAGGGGAGTGAAGTAAGATGACTTGTTCGACTGAAATGGCAGAGTTCATATGTTGCGATATTTGTTTTCAGTCTTTGAGTCATCCCCCGTTACTGACATTTGAATTAGCAAACGCTTTCCCCGTCGGCTTCAAGGGGTAGAAGTATGAATTGTAACAAAGTACCGACTAAACCACAGATAACGAGGAGAAAGATTACATATTGTACATTTCTGAGGTTGTCAGCGTGGCTCATGCGAGAACTGTTGTCCTGCAGGTTGTTCCCCGAATATACAAAAGGGTACATAGTGGGATGCATAATGGGATGTGGAAACAGGGCTATCTGCGAGGACAACAGAGTTCGGAACGTGTTCTAGGGCTTCCGTCGGTCCCTACCACATGCTGCTTGATAGTGATAGGTCTAACGTGAGCAGCATGTGGATGTTCTGCCAGGACGAGATGTCACTGCGTTGCTTTGTCCCCCGAACATCTTGAAAAACAATGCACCCACAACAGCACCACCTGAACCAGTAAATCGGCAATGGCAGTGATCTCGGTGTCAGCAAAATAGCTAAGACTCTTTTGCCTGCGAAGCCAAACGCTCAAGGCCTGGGCACAACGCTTCAGACCTACAGATTCCTTGGAAAGCGGAAGCGAACTTACAGCGCCCCCTAAAACTAAAGCTGAAGTGTTGGCCTGGTTTCAGGCCTTCGTCTTTTGACGGTAATCCCCTTGCTTTCCTCGCAAAAGGACATCGGATTCAGCTTCAATCCGAAAATGGGACGTCCTCAGGACATCCATCAAAGGTTTCATGTGGGCCCCTTCAAGTTTGGTCAGTCCGTCTGCGGGATTCACGTTGTGTGGTATCCATCGGATCCGTCCTCGTAGACGTGCTAAGGAGTCTTGGATTATCGCTATTTCAAGGGCCGCCCTGTCATCTTCTCCATGTGCTTGTTCAGAATGTAGAGCGTCGAACAAAGACTTGGCATCGGCAACCGCAATGGCATCTGGGTCTCTGTACTCGGTGTTCTCGGCTGCGATGACGGTGCCTTCTCCTCGCAGCCCTAGCTCGGCATCATCGTCCCAGACTCGCTCTTTCGGATCGAACTTGGATCGACATAGGGATCTCCACACTGCCTCTTGCTTCTCCAAGGCTCCAATGGCTGTGGACATAGCGATACTTTCGCAAAGCAAGGTGTTGCCTGCCTTGCGTTTCATCTTCTTGCTTCTCCATGCCACCAAAGATACGGGTGCCTCTTTTCCCTCATTCAAAGCTGGAGTGGTCACTGCCTGGATCCAGCCATGCTGAGGTTTCGTCTTTCCGGAAGGATCGAAAGACGAGTCAGACACTACCAGGTGCCGCACTTCTTCTTCTCGTATGGCGTGTATGCGAAGCACAACTTCGTGTTTCTTCAAGTGCTCCACGACGCGGTTCACAGCCCAGGCGTCGGAAACGGAAGGACTCGGAAAGCAGCCCGCAAGCAGAGAGGCTCCTGCAGAAGCGTCCGGCCGTCCCTCTCGAGACGCCCAATTTACTGCTGCGATAACCCCCCTCATCTGGCTTTCCTCTTCGTCGTTCAGAATCGTCTTCTCCGCCACTTTCTTTAGAACCTTGCGCTCGATGTGGATGTACTTGAGCCTGTTCACCACGTACTCCTGCATGTCGTACATGATGGAGTGATCTGGTAATTGACGGAGACGACGCCCGGCATACCCGGTACCTTCTGGCGTGTTCATTAAGTCCACTATTTTTCCGAAGCGAAACCTGCTCTCCAGTCTGGCCATGAGTTTGCGATGACGAGCTCCACCGGCTTCCAAGATGTCGTCTATCTCAACGACAATTACTCCTTGCGTTTTCTCCGGATCCTCTTTGCTTTCCGGATCAGCATCCAGGGTCAGCAGGCACTTGTCGTAGCTGTTGATCCGGTAACCTAGATCTCGCACTAGGAATTCCATCAAAGTGCGTCGCCACCACGCCGGACCAGAAACCAAACCATAGATTTCTGTCAACAGTAGCACCAACTGTCTTTTGTCGACTCCAGGGAAAGGTTCTCGAGGCATACGCACAGCCAGTTTCTGCTTCCTGGTTGTAGGTTTTCCTTGAAGGAAGGCGGTCTTGATGTCCTTGATATAGCAAGGCCACTTCCGACAGGCGGCCAATTGCATCATGAGGTAGATCGTAGTAGTCAGTGGAGTCGGGGCTGCTCTTTCTATGGCGTGGACTTCTGGATCCTTCCATCCCACCACTGTCCATCGGCTTTTGGCGGTTACGTCCTCCCTGAGGTGGTTGTCTTTGTCGTAGCTGTCGAAGGCGTCCGGAAGCACCGCCGACTCTCCACACGGTTTCCAACGGTCTACGTATCTGGACGTGAGCACGTGCTGAGGATGTTCTCGTTCGAACTTCAGGCTCTCCTCCAAGGACAGAATTTGGATTGCGCCAGAGTCCAGCAACGACTGAATTTCCTTGTTGCGGGACCGGTCAAACACAGCCTTCTGTTGATCGGACAACTTGGCGTAGTCCACCTGTCCGGGGGATTCCTTTTTCTTAGCCAAATACATTCTTTGGTCACTGTGGTTGTATGTCGCGGCGGCCTCGTGGCAGCGAAATAACTCTCGACCATGAGGAACTGGTCGCCATGTATCTCGCACCCGATCTTTCCACCACTTGACCCTGCCGAACTCTTCTTGGTCTGAGCTTAGCAAAGCTAGGTAGTTCGAGGATCTCGACGGTGATGGCCAGGAGGAAATGCTGCCGCTCATGGGATAAGGCATAGGAGGCGGGTTTCTTGTCTCTCTGATGGGACAAAAGGTGCCTCCTGAAGCTTCATCCACCCTGATGTTGGATCGGATGCTTGTCCGTCTGGACTCAATGGCGGAAGGTACGGGAGTCTCTGGCTCAGCTGTACTTCGATCTTCCATGGTCACGTCCGCCTCCACGTCGTTAGGAGCCTCCTGGGTTGGGACCTCGGCATCTCCAGTTTCCAGCGGCTCGTGAGTATTCGGTTCGAGATCTGGACTGTAACTCAAGGCCTCCGCGTCCGTTTCGGGTTCTTCTGAGGGACCCGGTAATCCTTCCTCTTGAATGTCCTTGTAGTGTTTAATGTTGCCGCCGTCGATGTCCTCAAAGAACTCTTTGGCCATGATCTTCATGAGCTCGGCACCCAAATTCTCCTCATGGTTTGCAAGTCGTACTTGCTCTCGAGAGGCTTTCAAGAGATAGCCTCGCAGACTTGCCCAAATCGATCGCCCATTGTCGGTGATTTGGACCACCAACGCTGGTCCAGCCCAGCCTTTGAACTGGGCTGTCGATCTCCAAAGGTAAACTCGGTCACCGTTCTTGAGAGGAACTGCATCGACGGTCCGAGTATTGGCTCGTACGGCCCGATTCACGGCTTCCCAGTCTTGTCTCTCCATCCATGCTTTGCCAGCGGCTTCCCGGATTTCTTGGGTTCGCCGCATTTCATCTGTCTCCGGCACAGCCAAGAAATCCCGGTCGATGACGTCGTCGGAAAGGAGAGAGGCTGGTATTCGCATAGCTGATCCAAACACTCTTTGATAGGGGCTGAATCCTGAGCGGTTGTAGTACTGGTTGTGGGCATTCACTGTCTCGACAATCGCCAGTTGTAGATCTTCGTCCGTGAACACTGAAGTTTCTAAACAGACTTTGGCCAGTCTGGACTTGAAGATGCCACCGGCGCGCTCCGTTCGGGAATTTTGCCAAGGAGAAGCTGTGTCAGTATAGTGCAGGACCGTAGCGTAGTCACTGACCACGTTGCTGAACTCCTTGCCAGTGAACTCGGTTCCTTGATCGCAAACGATGAGGTTCGGAGGTCCGTAGTGTGCGAACCAACATTGCACAAGCGATTTGGCTGTTTCCTTGGCAGTAGCGTCGGGCAGCTGCACTACTTGTTGAAAGTTTCTTCCCCAGCACAACATGTTGAGCAAGGGCTTCTTCTCGTAGTAGATCAAGTCGATCCCCAAAACATCGTTGAAGGTCAATCTTCGAGAAAGATGAGCTGGTCGGTGTGAAGCCGGTTTCTTTCGGCTGTTGCATATGGCACACTCAAAACCTTTCTTGACCCACTTAATTATGCCCTTCTTCACTCCAGCATGCCGAAGCGCTCGACAGAAAGCTTGTTGGTCTGGATGACCCAAATTCCGGTGGATCCGGAAGATTTCTCGTCGTAGTTCCGGGGGAGGGTTCTCAATTTCGGTCTCGGTTGTAATCGGCAGCTCTCGTACTTCCCGTGCTGCGGCTCTTTCATCATCTCCGAGAACTGGTTGTAGTCGCGGTTCCGTCGCATCGATGGCTTCGGTGGATTCCTCTGCATCGTCTTCGAAAATATCTTCCAGCCACGGAGGCAGTGCAGGCGAAGATGTCGAATTTGTTTTTCTGTTCGCCGCTTCCTCCCGACCCAAAATCTTGTGCGACGGAAACACTGCGCGGCAGTCCTCCTGGAAGTGCTTCTCCTTAACCTGGTAGTCGTGGAGGTAGTGGGCCGCGGAAGAGGTGAGCCACGTAGCAAAATGCCGCAGAGGCTCTGGCAAAATCATCGAAGGGTACACGTGAAACTTGGTCGTTCCCGTCCAGGAGTGAGTGGCGGAGGCAGAAGAGGCCGTTCGCCAATTGTCTTCCACTATTCGCTGCTCTCCTGTAAGGAACTGTTGGGTGGTGATACGAGCACCAGTGAACTGCAGTCCCGCAACCTCCAGTCGCGTGCAGTCTGCTGGTACAAAAAAAATTCTCCTTGGGGAGAAATGTCGGCAAAGGAGATAGCCGTGTCCTCGTTCCCAATGATCTGGTACATCAGGTAGCACACAACGACCAAAGTACAGATGTTGATGTAGTCCTCGCCTCATAACTTGCGAGAATGCCTGGTTGGGCGTCCATCGTGGTACAAGAGGGCCAGCCGGCATCTTTGACCTTCGTATCTTCTGGCTCCACAATTGGGCCAAGGTGACTAGGTTGGTGGTCAGGAAGATGTGATCGTCGTCGAGGCCCACCTGGTAGATATCCGGCTCGTCCAGAAGGTTGTTCAACTCGAGCCGAACTCTTCGTTGGGATGTGGGATCCTCGAAGTGCCACAAGAAGGCCCGCCCCTGTCTGCTCTGCCACAAAGCCAAGGATTGCGAGAAGGTTCGTTGCACCTCGCGTTGTCTCGGATTGGTGGTTGAAGTGAGCGGTGGGCTTCTCAAGACCACGATGGCCGGAGACTGAAGTTGGAGGATTCTCAAAGCTCCTGCTCGATGTTGAGGCTGCGAAAAGTCCCATCCTTCTCCGAAATCCACGCTTGCCGTGCTTCTAGACAATCGAGTGGCCGGAGACGTAGAGCTGGAGTCTGGATCATCTTTGTGCTTGGGGTGACTCAGGGTCATCGCCACAGTTCGCAAAGTATTTTTCACCCTCCTGGGTAACGTAGTGGATTTTGCTCGATCTTCTTGAAGGTCCGCTCCTGGCTCATCTAGCCACCAGTTGCATCTTTTGGTCTTTTGATCGAAGATCAGGCATCCGATGGATCCCTCGACACCCGTGTCCTGATCCAATTCCAACCAGCAGCTTTTCTGACCATCCCAGACGATCACGTTGTTGGGAGCGCCGAGAAAGTTGGGATAATCTTGGCGCCATCCAGGTTGTATCAAAGTCACCAAGATCAGCATGGTCTTCATAGCCCAACCTTTGGCTTGCAACCAACCCGCCAGTTTTTGGAATCTTCCCGCTCGCGCCTTCTCAAGGTGCTCGTGCTCGACCAGTATCTTTGGCGCTCGGGGTGCACTCCGCTTCAGTTCTCCGCTTCCTTCATCTCCACTTCGTCCCAGAGTCCATCGTCGCTGCCAATCTCGTAGCTCTCGATTTCTCGACTGGGTGTCTTGGACCTTTGTCTCGCCCTTAGGCCCGACGATTTCTTGCGCGTTGTCGGAGTGGCCCGAGAGGTCTCCTTGGTGTTCTCGATCGGCCCGGAAGTAGAAGCAGTCGAAGGAGTCGAGGACGTTGTTGTTGTCGAACCCATTGCTCGCGGCCTTCCTCGAGCATCCAGCGTCACGACCTTGTCGCCCTGCATTGGCTTGCCCCTCGGAGCCGGAAGGAATTGAGGATATTCCTGCCCATAGGCTCCTTTGAGTTTGGGAGCTGTCTCTGATGTGTCCGGAAGCTTGCTCTCGGTTTCCTCCACCAACTTGGTTCTCTCCCAGCGGCTTCCGCAGTTCATGCATGTCCACCACTGACTGAGAGAGTTGGCACGGCACCTCAGCTTGTCCGGGGGGTGGTTGCACTGTTCCGGCTCCTTGACGAACGACTTTTGTGCCTTGGACCTCGACAGAGGCTTCCCAATTCCTTGGTCGATCGGCTCGCTCTTGGGCTTCCTGACCATTGCTTTGCCCTTGGGAGAGACCACTTTGTTCTTGTCCTCCAGCAGGTTCTCCGTCTCCACAAACGAGTCCACCACCATCTGCTGTCGCGCGGTGTTGAGAATCACCAGAAGTCGAGTGACGAGTCGTTTCCACACCGATTCGCACTTGGCTCTTCCCATTTTTCGCGAAGGGAGATCCGATGACGAACTCTGCTGGTTGTAGGTGTTCTCCAGGGCGATCAGCTTCTCGGCGCGGTCCCGAAGCGACATGTGTCGAAGGATCAGGAAGGAGGGCCTTGGGCTTGCGCTTGTTGCACCACATCCACTTGGACATGCGCTTGAACATCGAGTCTACGGAGTCCGGCATTCGGTTTAGTCCGGGATCACATAACGGTGCATTGAACACTCCCTCGAAATCAAACTCGCACTGCTGATCTATCTCTTCCGGTGCTGCTTCTTCACTGATCATGATAGGCAGGCAGGTAGAAAGGGCTTGCCGATCTCCCGCCCGAATTGGAAACCCCCAACACATCAGTTGATGTTGATCGGACTCTGATAGTGCTTCAAGGTTTCTGATCGTGTAGGCGGTGACGCTAACGCGTTTGCCCTGCCAGCCCTGCACTCCATGCCATAGTTTAGGGGAAAACGTAACAACTCGATGACGAGTAGGATGCAGTTTCCCGGAGAGCCATAACCCATGGGGAGTCTTGCGGGATACTAATCGTCCTCTTCCCGGACAGTCTACGCTGACAGACGGACTCTTTTGCTCGATCCACAACGAACCTCCAGTGAACTTCCCGACCGCCGTAGTGATATTCACCGACGAGGAAGTGTTGTTCACATCTCTGTGTAAGGCGGCCTTCATGTTGCTCGCTACAGAGATTGAGGTAAACGAAGCCGTCGGGACATGGTGAGTGAACCAGGCGTTCAGGTACTGGGTCATCTCTGGGTACTTCTCGGTGTTCTTGGTGTATCCATACTGAGCTCCATACGCGAAGGCTCCCAGGACCAACGAGAACGGGTGGTTACCACTGTTTCCGGCTGCTTCAAGAATCTGCTTTGGCGTTCCCAGACCTCCTCGGGGAGTTTCGAGGGACAAAAGGAGTTCCTCGAGGTCGGCAAAGCTGAACTTTCGGCTCTCTCGTAGCTCTTGGGCTCGACACTCCACCTTCGTCGCGTCTTGTAGGATCAACCAGGCCTTGGCCGACGAGGCGGATCGAGTCGTCGCAGTCGTTGCCGAGGTGAGAGCCGTCTTTTGCCCGGTTGTGGTAGCTGAAGTTGAAGAAGTAGTCGCCGAAGGATTCGCGCAAGACCCACCCGGCCCACCAGGGCCGCAATCTGGCTCGTCCTCCGGCGCTGGAACCGGATCCCCACTCCCCGAAGTTGTAGTGCGCGAAGACTCGGTGAGATAGAAGGTCACGATGCCCTGCCACCGCCTTGTCAAGTCCCGGGATGCATGTGGGGAATTCCAAACATCCAAGACCCGTTGCACATGCCCGCGCGGGTCCACTGCGATAGTGCTGCGCTGCTTGTCCAGCGTCCACGGTCGTAGTTGAGGGGTATCCGACGGGCACACCAAGGCGGTGCGCCATCCTCGCAGAGTGGTCACATATCGAAGATCACGGGGTTCACGCTCCTCTCCTGGGCCCTGCTGCACGAAAACATGGACCTGTGGATTGTGGGGAGTCAAAGAAGTAAGGTCTGGCATCTCTGAGAACGGGAGATCCTCACATGTAGCCGCCCTCGAGGTGTCGGAAGGTCCCTTGGCGGAAGCAAGCACATGGGGCGTACTGAGCTGAAAGGGATCTCGGCCTTGCACACGATGCTCTTCTGGAAGTTGCCAGGGTCGTTGCCGAAAGTCAAAGATGTCGATGGATCGATGGCCCGATGGCAATCTGACCATCGGTGCATGGAACCCGTCCGGGGTCCTCAACTGGTTGCCCGGCAGGTCAATGATCGCGCCGATGGCTTCCAGAAAACTAATTGGCAGCAAGGGCGGCGTGCTGAAGACATTATCCTGGAGCACATTGAAACGGAGTAAACCATGAATGCCTGCCACCGCCACCGGAACGTCCTCTAGCGCGATCAGCTTGCCTTCCCCTCCGATGCCAGCACAAGGCGCTTGCCCTTCCATCGCTACACTCACAGTGCAGAGGCCAAAGCCTTTCAACGCCTCTTTCATGGCATTCATGGCGTTCTCCCCTATCACCGCGTCCTCTGCCGCCGTGTCCACAAGGGCTTCTGTGTTCTTCACTCGGACACCTGCGAAGACCGCCACGTGCCTCAGCATGCCATTCTCGTACTCTCTCATCGCCGGGGTGATCTTGGGCCAAGAAGTTCTCAACGCCATCCAAACCGAAGACATAGTTGAGGATCCCCGGGATATTACAAAGTTCACGCGCTTGGGGGAAGCCGCACCTTTGCCGCCTCCTTTGAGTGGACAGTCGCGAGCGAAGTGGCCCAATTGGTCGCAGTTGAAGCAACGAGTACGGCTTTGTAGATCTTCACTCGTGCCTCTGAACATCTTGTTAGCCCCCTTTCCCCCAAACTTCGTTGAACTGCCTCGGCCGACGGATGTGCGGGGCTTGCCCCGGCCTCTCCCACGTGTCGAAGGAGATCTTGAAGGCGAAGCTTTATTGTGTTTCACGAAACCTCGCTCTCTCCTTCTATCACGGAGGTCCTTTCTCACATCTGCATAGGCCGAGTGGTAAGCTTGAAGGTACGTGGCTTCATCTTCATCATACTCACGGTCTTCCATGTACAGCTCGTCTTCTCCGAGTTCTTCGGATTCTTCCTCTTCCTCGGGCTCGTCTTGGTGTTCTTCGCCACTTGGTTCCGTTTGCCCATCACCGGTGAAGTAAGCGTTGCTGTAGCCGTCGTCGTGCACCGTCGTAGTTGGAAAGTGTTTGCTTGCAGCTTGACCGAGTTCAGCACCAGCGGCTTGAGCTAGAAGTTCGGGGCGGTCCAAGGGCCGTAGCATCGAGGCGACTTGATCGAACCCCATTAGAGAGGCCTGATCCCGAAGAGAGATCATTTCCCTCTGGAACTCGCTCAAGTTGGCGTGTCTCAAGAGGATACGACCTGCCACCTTGTCGTTCAAAGCCTCACTCAGGTGACTTTCCAAATCTTGTCGGAGAACTTCCTTGGTGGCTATGTAGGTGGCGAAAGTTTCCCCTTTTCCCCGTTCTCCAGTGTAGAAGAACTTATCCACGGCCGCGGGTCCGGCCACTTCCAAATACGGGCGGTACTTCTGCATCAAGACGGTCAGCACTTTGTCGTACCCAGACTCCTTCAACAGCTCGGTCATGGGGATCTGGTCAGCGATCTTTCTTGGCTGAGAGCCTTCTGGAAACGACTGATAAAGCCTCAGCCCCCACTTGTCTCTTGCCAACGTTGTCTCCGTCTCCCAGATCGCCAATAACTTAAGCCAGCTGCGAAGAGTCACCGGCTGCCCGTTCCACCCAGGAATGGCCTTTCTCTCGCCGGTGATGGCCTGGATGAAGCGTTCTCCTTGATCTGGTGGGTTTCGAGCTCCTTTTGGAGCAGGAACACCCAGCACGTCAAAGGCTGAAGTCACCTTAGTCGCCGAAGAAGATGATAGCGGAGGGACCTCGTCCAAGCTTCTAGAAGCGGTAGCTGCGTTCATTCTGGGCTCATATGCTCTTGGATCCAATGGACTGGTAGTAGATGCTGCTGGTCTCGGAGTCGGCGCGAATGCCATAGGTCTTGCGCTGAAGGATCCTGGTGCACGTAGACCTTCGGCAGAATCGGCAACTCCTGGACCGACAGGAAAAGAGCTTCCTTGAGGAAGCTGCCAAGGAAATTGCGAACTCGTAGGCCATGAAGTAGACGTCATCCCTCTGGGAGGCGCTCCAGTAGCCAAAACGGGATGAGGGCCCACCCCACTGGGTCTGATTCCAGATCCAAGGAAGTCTGGCTGCCCAAACTGCGGGGGAGCCGTAGGGCCGTTTCCGGATGGAGTAGGAAGAGTCCCGAAAGGAACTCTCCATCCCAAAACATCGAAGGCCGCCCCAGGCGGTTGACGTTGTGATGCCTCTCCTTGGTGCCCAGCACGTAGATCACGGGGCCCTGCCGTCGTGCCACCTTCCCCATCAGGTCGGTGTAGTCGTCGCTGAGCTAAGTACTCAGCCCATGGGTCCATCTACACGTAGCTGGAGCGTTCCTGCTCCGCTACCAGCTGTCAGCAAAATAGCTAAGACTCTTTTGCTTGCGAAGCCAAACGCTCAAGGCCTGGGCACAACGCTTCAGACCTACAGATTCCTTGGAAAGCGGAAGCGAACTTACATCGGGTACTGGATGGAACAGAGGCTTCGGAGCTACCCTACGTCAGCGTGCTGTCACGGTCTCTGTTCGGTTCTGGAAGTCGCTGCCCTGTGCTTTTCCCCCGGACACCATCCCGAACACCTTGGACACAATGAACCCACAACAGCCCCCGTGTGACCCTTACATACGAATTGGCAGCAATTCCAGGTTGACCAGTGTCAGCTGACGTCACTGTTATGCCAGGGCTTAGCAGTGTGGTCCCCCGGTCAGGAATCATAGCCTCTAGGAAAATAAAACAAGAAGTACAACACGTAGTGCAGCAATTCGTTCCCCCGGGGGACTGTTGTCTGCAGTTATAGCATGGCATCCGTATGTGCTGTGTTGAAGCAAAGATGACCGGAACAAAGTATGAGTCTCTATCTCTCTCTCTCTCTCTCTCTTGCTTGCACGCAGCCAAGAGCAGGTCCCGTCCCGAACCTACTCCGCACCCTCTCTCTCTCTCTCTCTTGTATGAGTGCAAGGTCTGCCTCGCTGTCGAAGTCATACTCAGAGTATGTGCCGCTTCCCAGCGTGTCTGCGCGCGTCTTCTGGGTACCTTGCAATCCAGAACAGTGTCATGCTTAAGGCTGTGGGAAGTGGGAACCGTGACGCAGATAAGATGACACAGTAACACACCTATTACGGTGCCTGAAGCATCAGCATTGCCATCCAGATCTTCGGGAGCAAGTTTGTTCAGCACATGCTGACCCACGAGTTCCACTTCTTTCTGTGCCGCCTCGATTCAAATTCGGCGGCACAGTGGGTGTGGCCACAAATACAACTCACGAGACCAACATCATGCAACTCACGTTGATGCTTGCAACGTCTGCCAGAGCCTTCCGCGCGCTGTGCAGCGGCTCCGGAGTTTCCGGCCGCGCATTCTCAGGATCTGGAGCTGGTTCCTAGCTGACGCAGCAGCCCAAACAGCTTTTAGAGTACCTTTGCAATACAGTACAAAAAACTTCTACTAGAGCTGATGACGGCGACTACAGAATTGGCGCCGCCCGGCCTCCTTGGTGGATTTGACGACGGCTGGAAGCGGTAGAAGTGGCGCCTGCAAACAACACCGGAGCATCGTCTTTCTCGTCTTCTCAGAGCCATGGCAATTCTCTTTTTATCAGCGAAGCCTGTGCTGTAGCTCGCTTTGGCTTTCGAAAGCGAGGCTGCCTGATGGGCGGCGGCGGTGTCCTGCCCAATCCCAAACAGCCGTGACCTTGAGTTTGACCCTGTCTCGCTTGAGAAGAAGCTCTCCGCTGTGTATCTTTGGCTTGAAACGACTTCTTATCCTCTGCTCTCTTGTCCACTCCGGCTGTCCTCTACTCTCGAAGAACCTTTGAACCCAGCTTTTCATGCCTTTCATGTCGTTCATATTTGCCACTGTTTGCATTCTTTCCTTTGTGTATTTGTTTCGTCTCCAGTCAAACGAGCTGCACTCTCTCACAGAGCCTTGCCACAATCAGCATGCCATGGTCGTGTCAAGCAGGTCCTGAAAACGTCTGCCTTGCTGACCGTGCGTCGAAGCCTGGAGTGCCTCATCAGGCAACAGAGGTTTGTATCCTCAGTGGTAGTATCGCATGGTATCTGTTCGGGCCGATAACTTGCACCGCCTCGCATAGCCTGCCCACCTCCACCGACCAACGAAACTGAAAATCTGGATTCAAAGCGGCGGAAAGAACTCTTCTACTCTTCCGAATGTCTCCATGTTTAGGTCAGGAAACTTTTTGCAACTGTATTGACCATCCCTCTACAAACTGAAGACGATCCAGCTGCAGGTAACCACAGCTCAACCATGCGACGAGTGAGGGCAAGCTGAGCCCAAATTCGCAATTCAAGACGCGTGGCATTGACCCGAAATCCCGTTGCCGGACCTTGCAGGTATCCTTCCGCCGAGATTCACGAAAAGCTGTATGAAACGTCGGTTCTACAAGAGAGGTGAGGCAAGACAAGAGCGGAACCCGCCCGGATACCGGGCAGATCCCCATCTTCGCAGAAGACATGTCGATGTCAAAGCCAGACAACAACAACACCCGTGCGGCAGCCATGCAGTGACTCCATGGCGGAGGCATGTCCGAGGTGCTGAGCGTAACGTCGACGAAGTGTTTAGCGACTTTCCCTCTTTCAGTTCATTGAAAAATCGATCCGGAAAATTGGATCTTTACACACGCGAAACACGAAATCAATGTATAGTTGGGACAGTGCATCATCCGCCGGCTGACGATAGAATGATTGTCTGGAAAATCGCCTGCTGGGGCCTGGGGGGGCGGTGCGGGCGCTGGGGGGTGTTGGTGGGGCGGGGCTGCGGATTGAAGTTCCAGGGTAGCCAAACATTTCCCAGAAAGAGACACATGGGTCACTAGCAAAGGCCGCATGTCGACCGGACGACGCACAGTGGCCAAACTCTGACGAACACCTCAACCTCGACACCGATAGCCGGGTGACGTGACCACTAGATAGGCCATGGAACAACACAACTTCTCAAACCAGTCTGAATACCGATGAACTTGTCAATCGCTCATCAGAAGAGTTCCTATGTGTATCGCGCCCCAGGACCATGCGCAAGCAGACCGACCCAACTGATGCTTGCTTCCCACATAAGCTGTCCCCGAGCTTCACCGCACCTTCCGGGCTCAAAACACTAGTGACCAAAGCTGTCACATCGAGGCCGAACTGGGCAGTTCCTGGTCTCCTCACCCCGAAAATCAGCCTGTCTTTCCAAAGGTGCAGCTCGCCTGGAATTCTCTGTCAAAACAATTACACTATATACCTGTGTCAACATCGGTTGCCTTGCGCGCCTTTTCACTAGGTCACTGCTCGCTGGTAACCACCACACAAGTTTATGCCCCCTCCTACTCATATACATTAGCCTGCCTCTCGAGTAACCAGTCGGTAGAGACTGGTATCATGCATACTGGCAACGTACACCGGCATTTCCACTTAACACGGACTGGCCTGTTCACAAGCGTTGTGTAGACCTGGCGCAGGCTCCGACTGTGACATTTTGATGACTCGCTTCATTCGTGCTCTCACGCCGTCTCACGCCTCATATCGAGATGCAAGTTCGGCACGCCCGCTGACTGTTGGCCCAATGCCTCTCATAGCAAAACGACATTGGTAACGAGTCTGCATGCTCGAGAAATCGGCACGGCGTTTACGCAACCTATGGATTCCAGGCGACACAGGTGCGTATTGCGCGCTCTCTCTCTCTCTCACGCAGCGGATGGCTAATTCCATGACACCTTGCGAATACATCTAGCCTTGGTGAAAGTCTCTTCTGAGCCCGGCACGAACCAGTCTGTCAAGCAGGACTTTGTTGTCCTGGGAACAAAGACCCATGCGGGAGAGGGTCTAGGTTTTTTTTTGGTATTTTTTATGGTTTTTTTTGTATTTTTTATGGTTTTCTGGCCTTCGATTGCAAAAAACCTGTAAGAATCACAAGGATAGGCCTAACTTAGGGTTTTTTTTTGGTATTTTTTATGGTTTTCTGGGCCTCGATGTACGGAACCTGTACGCGTCGCAAGGATGGGCCATAAGTCTTCATATATCTTAAACACGCGCCCGCAGTCGGCGNATGGTTTTCTGGGCCTCGATGTACGGAACCTGTACGCGTCGCAAGGATGGGCCATAAGTCTTCATATATCTTAAACACGCGCCCGCAGTCGGCGATAACCTTTCGCCATATATCTTAAACCACGCCCCCTCTTTTGGTGATAACGGCTCATCATAATTCTTAATAAACACGCCCCCCTCATTCGGCGATTCCGGTTCACCAGATATCTTTAACACGCGCTCGCATTTGGCGATAACGATTCTGGACGGCCAAGTAGTATATAGAAATTGTGCGGGGCTCTTTTGCCGATTTCGATTCATCATATATCTCAAACCACGGCCCCCTCATTTGGCGATTCCGGTACTCCATATATCTAAACACGTGGTCGATCCGGGTCATCCTATATCTTGAACACGCTCCCCTCAGTTGGCGATAACGGCTCATCCTATATCTTAAACACGCCCCCCTCATTTGGTATCTTGAACCATATATCTGAAGAACGCCCC